>CM032339.1:83195320-83332820 GCA_019022885.1 Schlechtendalia chinensis
TTATTCACTCTCTCTCTCTCTCTCTCTCACACACACACACACATACACACACATTCACTCTCCCTCTCTCTCACACACAATCATTCACTCTCTCTCTCTCACACACACACTCATTCACTCTCATTCTCTCTCTCCCCTTCCCTTTCACTCCCTCTCACACAATCAATCACTCTCTCTCACTTACTTATTCACTCTCTCTCTCTCTTTCTTTCTCTTTCCCCTTTATTCCCTTTCACACACTCAGTCACTCTCTCTCACTCTAAACTTTAAATTTATTAGGCATATCATACATTAAATATATGATATGTATATCGTACATAGTCTTTAAAATTTTTTAGCAAAATATTTGTTAATCAATTACTTACTTTGTGTTTGTAGCAATGTAAATAATGTTAGTATACAAATATGATAGAAAAACAGTCTGTTCCTTTGTTTACTTTAATGTGGTATTGATTTTGTTGACTGTATCTTTAGCAAAATAATAGTGATATTTTCATAAAAATAAAATATTGTAGTAGTTACTTAAGCTCAAAAACAATTCATGTAGTAGTTTTGTGAATATTTACCTTTAGATTCAACATTTTTAATTTATTAAAATTAAAATTAAATTATTAGTTAAGTGCGAAAAATGTTTTAGATATAAATTTGGTCAATTAAATTACATTCAATTATTGAAATATTTTAGAATCGTATTTATATATTACATTTAAATATTTCAGTGTTTCTATAAGGAGAGACCTTTGGTAATCGTGATATCCGGATAAACGTTTGGTAAAAAAGATTACAATATGTCAGAATTACAACAACAAGACATCCCAAAAGTAAAGAGCGAACGTACAGTATCCAGCAGCACTGTACTGGAAAACAGTAGCGGTAATGGTAATAGCTACGGATTAGTATTCCCAGAATTACCAGAATCAAAAGGAACAGGGGCAAAGACTATTGGAACTAATAGTCAATGTGTGACTGGGAATGTACCATCTAAAGGCATGAGTAAAGTCAGAACTACGATCGTCAATCAAGTAATTCATTGCATTATCTTTTAATCTGTTTATGATGATAATTAAAATTTTATGAAAATCAATTAGTTTATATCAAAATACACTTGACGAATTCTTTATATTTAATATTAATATTAAATTTATATATATTTTACAGGTGTTCACTATTTCATCTCAAGACCGTAAATCAGATAAAAGTAAAAATTTTGATGAAGGAGAATCCAAACGAATATGTAGTCAAATCATTAGGGAAACTGGAGCAGAAATCGAGATATCTACGTCAAAAAATATGAACTTAACTTTCCTTGTAAGGGGTAAAGAAGTTGATGTGGTTGAAGCTAAGCGCAGGATTATCGCAAGATTACAAACTCAAGTGAGTTGATAACTAATATCTATAGCTAAATTTTGCTAACATCCTTTTAAAATTGATATGGTAATATATTCAAATTTTAATTTATCCCGAAATTTTAGGTTACTAGTGCTGTGTCTGTTCCAAAAGAACATCGATTTCAAGTAATTGGTAAACAAGGAAAACGTCGTAAAGAAATTGAACAACGTACTGGTGTACGAATTCAAATGCCGAGTATCCAAGATACGTCAGACATAATCAATGTAACCGGAACAAGAGATGCAGTAGAGACAGCAGTTCAAGAAATTCGTATGATTTCTGAAGAGTTGGTAAGTTATTTTTTTTTTAATAAACTTTAAAATAACTTGATATGTTACTAAGAAAATGTAATTATTTAATAGTCCAAAAAGACATTTGAAATGAGTGAAATTCCAAAAATTTTTAATCCTCTTATTATTGGTGAAAATAATCAAAAACAAAACGCATTAATAAAAGAAATTGGTGATAAAATACAAGTTCCCTCTCTATCTGTCAACACAGATAAGATTAAAATTGAAGGAGATAAAGGAGTTCAATCGACTATTGAAACAATTGAACAGATTAATACAAAAATAGTATGTATAAATGTATGCTGTATTTATGCATAAAATAATGTGGTTTCTTTATTGTAATTATAGGTAAAAGAATCACCAGCTGTATTCGTAAAGATACCGAAACACAATCATAAGCACATAATGGCACAAAACGGAAAGGGTATGCAACATATATTATCAGAAACTAATGTCAGTGTTAAAATGCCTCAACAAGATTCAAATAAAGAAACTGTAATTTTAAGAGTATTGTATAAGGCCTTTTAACACTGACATTAGTTTCATTTTAAATATTATTTAATAATTATTTGTCTATAAGTATGCTTATTGATTTGATTAAATGATTTTGTTTTAGGATTGCCCATATTGTACAAGAAAATTAATAATATATCATCTGAAACAATTGAGTGCCCAGCATGGATACATAGATTTTTGATTGGAAAGAATGGTTCAAATTTGAAAGAATTAATTGAAGACAATAGAAAGGTAATTGTCAAATTTAATCTATTAAGAAGCAATAAAATAATATATATAATAATATTAAATAATTATTTCATACTAACAGTGCTGATTATATTTTAATGAATTTATTTTACATTACATTTCTAGATAAACGTGGAATTTTTGGAAAATAACAAAATAATTGTTAAGGGTCCAACTAATATGATCCCTAAGGTAATTGAATCGTTGAAAAAAGGAATTGCGTGTTATGATTCAGCTGAACTTGTAATTGATCGTAAGCTTTGCAAGCATATAATTGGAAAGAATGGATCCAATAGTAAGTTAATACTGTATTTGTGTTATTAAATGGTATATGATTAAATGTAAATTATTTTTTTTAGTAAACCGCGTTAAAAATGATACTGGTGTTACAATCAATATATCGGATTCTGCAAATAATTCTAACATCATTCGTATTGAAGGACGAAAAGACGGAGTACAATTAGCTAAAAGTGTAAGTTCAATATGTTTGATATCTTTAATATATATATATTGTAACTAATGTAAAAAATTATTTAAAACTATAGGCATTGAAAGAAACGATATACAAAATAGAAAATAAAGTTGAAAAAGAAATATCTATTGATCAAAGTCATCATAGAGCCATAATTGGTATTAAGGGCGAAAAAGTAAGAGAACTACAAAAAGTATACAATGTTCAAATTACATTCCCTAATTCAGGTATTTTTGTTTACTAATAAAATTTAAATAAATGTGTACGTAATATTTATTATTTTATTAATAGTTGAGACCAAGAGCAATTTAGTTAAAGTACGTGGATTAAACAATGATGTCAATAAGGCATTAGAATCGCTAGCTAAATTGGCAAACGAGTTGGATGAAGCTAACTATATATTAGAAATTTTAGTTGTTAAACGGTTTCATAGGCTTGTTATTGGCAAAGGAGGAACTAATATAAGAAAGGTACTGTTTTGTTATTTCAATTTAATGTGTTTAAATATTACTGTTAAATAATTTTTTTTAGATTAGAGAAGAAACTGGTACTAAGATTGATATACCTCATGAAGGCGAAGACAGCGATATAATTAAAGTCATAGGACATAAGGAAAAAGTTCTTATCGCTTGCCATATGATTAAGGAAATAGTAAACGAAATGGTTAGTAAATTTGTAAAATTTTCAATCTATTTATATTTACAATTTAATTATTTTCTTAGAAAATTATTGTGACAAAAGAAATTGTATTAAGAAATGTAAAAGTGCGTAATATCATTGTAAATCTTGGGAATAAGTTTATTCAGTCGATCAAGGAAGATTTTGGCAGAAATGTTACACTGAAATTACCAGCTGTTAAGGGTGATAATGTAAGTATACTTTATTCAATATGAAACAATCACCATTAAATCAATAATAAGTATTTTTTTTGTCATATTTATTATTTGAGAATTTTCACTCTTTTTGTTTAAAATATAATATTTCAAAACCAAAATATATCAATTATAAAAGTAATTTTTATAAAAAAAAAAAATAACAACAACATAGATTTATAGAGGTGTGCTTGCCTGTTAAATAAAAGTCATATCTGACATGGTTTTGAATACAAGTTTCTTTTTAAATTATTTTCAAATTTCAAATTATATTTTTTTGTTAAAACTACATCCTTATATTTTGCATATTCTATGATTTTTTTTTTTTTTTTGAAATAACACAAATCTTACTATTACTAGTTTTTATCTCTAAATATTTTTGAATAATTTGCAACGTTTTGTAATAAATATTTTTTTTTAAATTTCGCTGCAAATAAAAATGTAAGTATTAATGTTATAAATGTTCTGCCTCAGTTTTATAATATACAAATACAATAAACCATTATATAAAATTAACTCTTTATTAATTTTTTTTTAAAGTCCATTTCTTTTTATTGTTATATTCTGATTGATGTATTGTATATGTATAGTAGGACATGTCAATTATTATATATTGATTATGATTGTGACGTGCAGTTGGGAGGGATATTTAAACCATAATTTATAAATTCAAAGGATTGAATCTAAGTTTTTATATCAAAAATGTTTTTCATTTTCTAATAAGAATTGAGTTATTAGTATAATTTAATATAATACTGATGCAAATCAAATGTTTCGTTTAACATTTTTTTTGTTAGTAGTATATATGATTATAAAAATTTAGCCATTTAGTTTTGATTTCTAGTATTTAATTTTTTAAACCCGTATTAATGAGAATATTACCATGTGTTGTTCAATATTTATATCTAAATTTATTGTGTTTTAATATCATATTTTTTAAAATTTGTATCAACATTGAAATTTCTTTTATAGACAATAGTTATGAAGGGACCTGAAAACGACGTGGACTGCGCTTCATCACAAATTCAGACAATGGATAACGAATTTCACAATTCTGTCATTGATCTGAAGGTGAAGCGTGAGTTCCACAAATATTTAATTGGAAATAAACGAACAAATGTTAAGAGGGTATGTTTTAAAAATTAATCTTACTATCTCATTTATTTAATTTGTTCATTTAATGGTTTGATGAACTGTAATTCTTGTTATTTAACTGCCTTTATATACATTTATATATCTTTGTTTACTATTATAAAATTTTAAATACTTGTTATTATGTTACCTTATAAATAAGCCGAATTGTCATATGCATAAATAAATTATACGTTGTTCATTGATGCATATTTCTTTACAGATTCGAGATTTAACTAATACTATAATTATGTTCCCACCTGGGACTGATTCAATTGATGAAAAAATAACTATTATTGGCAAAAAAGAAGACGTAAACAAAGCCAGAGCAGAGTTTGAAGTTATGATAGTTGAAATCAGTAATGTAATTGAAGAACATGTTGAAATTAATAAAAAATATCATAAAAGCTTTGTGGCGAAGCGAGGGGAATTCTTACACAAATTGGAAGATGAATGTGGTGGTGTTATAATTTTATTCCCTAAGCCTGACGCTGGAGACAAAGTTATAATTAAAGGAACTAAATCAAATGTTGCACTTGCTAAAAAAAGACTTTTGGACCATGTGAATATTTTGGTATGTATAAGATATATGTTTATATATATTTAACTACCAAATCATAAATCTTTATGTAGTTTTATTTTTATTAATCACATTTCTTGGTTAATGTTGATATGATAATCACAACTAAATAACAATTTCAATCATTTTCCTTTTATAGTTGACTGACTTGTTAAAGAATGAAGCACGCGTTGACTTAAAAGCCAAACCTGACACTCAGTCTGTCTCTATTGGTGTTACCGATCCTAAGCATAAGGGCAATGTTGGATTTGTGATGGGTAACGGAGCTCAGTGTGAAAAAGCTCATCCCGACACAAACAGTAACAGAGACTTACCATCGTCCGCTGGTATCGTTACAGTAGCCAGTAATGACAGGTCCGACCAGACCACCAGCCCGCCGAGTTTAGGTAATGGAAGCCGTTAGTTATTTTTAATTCATTTATTATTTCCAAATATTTTTATTATTTTTGTTTGGGGATCGATTACAATTTATACATATGTGTGTGTGTGTGTGTGTATATATATTTATATATATTTACATTTACATTTATATAGGCATAGAGTCCCATTGCCACTAAACTGAATTTCCCAATTAATTAATTAAATATTTTTGCATATACAATTATATTTTAAGAATAGATTATGTTTAGAGAAGAAAATGTGTTGTTAAAATAGAAAACATGGAAAAACAAAAAACAAAAATAAAATATATATATATATTCACCTATATATTTTTCTCGTAACATTAGGTGAGAAAGTAATCGAATAGTTTCCAGGCTGTGCCAAAAAAATGCTGTATAAAATAATAGATTGTAATTGTTTGGGTCTCATTTTTTTCTTGTGTCCACTATATTATACTATAAAATACTAAACAAAATATTTTTATATCATTATAATGTAATATTAAGTCTAAAAAAATGTTGAACATATTTTGTTATGCTTTATTTTTTATTATTATTATATTAGCGTTTATTTTTTAATTTTTCTTTTCTTTTTATTTGTTTTAAACATTTTTTCTTCAAAATCATTTATTCAATATCATTTATTTATTCAAAATTTGTTTTCGCTAAATTGAAAAATATTTAATAATTATATATATATTTGCCATCTGTTTCAACAGATAGAATCACATAGTATTTGTTAAAATTGATGAGGCCATAATAGAAGTGGGGTGTGGGGTTATTTAATAAATATATAAATAAACACCTAAATATAAATTAAAAAAATTATATATATATATATATATATATATATATATATGTATAAAACAATATAAAATATAATACCTGTAGGAGGTAAAACTCATATAAATCAGAATTGTCAATGAATTTTATATTTTGTTTTAAATCTTTTATTCAGTTTATTTAAGTTAATAACACAATTTTTCATGTTATTTTATTTTCCCTATGTTACAAAAAATAATGTATTTCATGTCGGATATGTATGGCTCGCTCTTATTCGAATAATAGCACATTTTAAATATGACATAATATATTGATTTATTAAGCTAAACGATATTTTTTTTTTTTTTACTTTTTTCAATTTACTTGACATGTGCATTAAAATATTATTTACTCGATTGTTTAAAAAAAAAAAAATTGATTTCCTACTATCAAATTATAAATTTGTATTCTCACTACCATCCAGTTACCAGTTATGCATATAGTATTGCTTATTTATGTAGACAATAATATATACAAAAGTCAGTATTTCTAAATAATTTTTTTGTATCATAATTAACTTAAATCATTCAGTTTTATTTTATGAACATATATAGTTATTATATTAACAATGTAAAATTTTTTATTATATACTGTCATATGCGAAATTAACTTAACCAATTTCTTTTTTCATTTAGGTTAAAGTTACTATTATGTAAATGTATTACAATTATTATAATATTATTTAATTAACATACTGTTTAATCAAATATAGCCACATATATTATTTTAAGCTAATTTTCTCTTTTAATTAAATACCACACATTTATACCTATAAAAAACGAATTCAACATGTTTTTTTGTGGTTAATATATTTTTTAACGTTTTATTCGTTGATATAGATCCTGACAAATAATTACTCGTAATATTTTGTATTAACCTACATTATTTTTTTCCATCACTTCGATCATTTTGCGTGCAAACTTATAAAATACAATATTATATATAAACAATGTATTTTGAAAAATTTCTGAATAATAATAATATATATTGTTAAGGATTGAATATAAATAAATTTATTATTTATAATTATTTTGTTTAATACTATGTTGCATTTACAACAACAAGACATTTCAAAATTAGAGAGCGAACGTACAGTATCTAGCAGCACTGTACTGGAAAACAGTTGCGGTAATGGTAATAGCTATGGATTAGTATTCCCAGAATTACCAGAATCAAAAGGAACAGGGGCAAAGACTATTGGAACTAATAGTCAATGTGTGACTGGGAATGTACCATCTAAAGGCATGAGTAAAGTCAGAAATACAATCGTCAATCAAGTAATTTATTAAATTATCGTTTAATTTGTTGATGATGGTAATTAAAATTGTATGAAAATCAATTAAATTATATCAAAATACACTTGACAAATTCTTTAATTAAATATTAAGAGTATATTTAAATATATTTTATAGGTGTTCACTATTTCATCTCAAGACCGTAAATCAGATAAAAGTAAAAATTTTGATGAAGGAGAATCCAAACGTATTTGCAGTCAAATCGTAATGGAAACTGGCGCTGAGATCGAGATATCTACGTCGAAAAATATGAACATGACTTTTCTTGTAAGGGGTAAAGAAGTTGATGTGGTTGAAGCTAAGCGCAGGATTATCGCAAGATTACAAACTCAAGTGAGTTGATAACTAAATATCTATAGCTAAATTTTGCTAACATCCTTTTAAAATTGATATGGTAATATATTCAAATTTTAATTTATCCCGAAATTTTAGGTTACTAGTGCTGTGTCTGTTCCAAAAGAACATCGATTTCAAGTAATTGGTAAACAAGGAAAACGTCGTAAAGAAATTGAACAACGTACTGGTGTACGAATTCAAATGCCGAGTATCCAAGATACGTCAGACATAATCAATGTAACCGGAACAAGAGATGCAGTAGAGACAGCAGTTCGAGAAATTCGTATGATTTCTGAAGAGTTGGTAAGTTATTTTTTTTTTTAATAAACTTTATGATATGTTACTAAGAAAATGTAATTATTCAATAGTCCAAAAAGACATTTGAAATGAGTGAAATTCCAAAAGTTCTTAATCCTATTATTATTGGTGATAATAATCAAAAACAAAACGCATTAATGAAAGAAATTGGTGATAAAATACAAGTTCCCTCTCTATCTGTCAACACAGATAAGATTAAAATTGAAGGAGATAAAGGAGTTCAATCGACTATTGAAACAATTGAACAGATTAATACAAAAATAGTATGTATAAATGTATGCTGTATTTATGCATAAAATAATGTGGTTTCTTTATTGTAATTATAGGTAAAAGAATCACCAGCTGTATTCGTAAAGATACCGAAACACAATCATAAGCACATAATGGCACAAAACGGAAAGGGTATGCAACATATATTATCAGAAACTAATGTCAGTGTTAAAATGCCTCAACAAGATTCAAATAAAGAAACTGTAATTTTAAGAGTATTGTATAAGGCCTTTTAACACTGACATTAGTTTCATTTTAAATATTATTTAATAATTATTTGTCTATAAGTATGCTTATTGATTTGATTAAATGATTTTGTTTTAGGATTGCCCATATTGTACAAGAAAATTAATAATATATCATCTGAAACAATTGAGTGCCCAGCATGGATACATAGATTTTTGATTGGAAAGAATGGTTCAAATTTGAAAGAATTAATTGAAGACAATAGAAAGGTAATTGTTAAATTTAATCTATTAAAAAGCAATAAAATAATATATATAATAATATTAAATAATTATTTCATACTAAAAGTGCTAATTATATTTTAATGAATTTATTTTACATTACATTTCTAGATAAACGTGGAATTTTTGGAAAATAACAAAATAATTGTTAAGGGTCCAACTAATATGATCCCTAAGGTAACTGAATCGTTGAAAAAAGGAATTGCGTGTTACGATTCAGCTGAACTTGTAATTGATCGTAAGCTTTGCAAGTATATAATTGGAAAGAATGGATCCAATAGTAAGTTAATACTGTATTTGTGTTATTAAATGGTATATGATTAAATGTAAATTATTTTTTTTAGTAAATCGCGTTAAAAATGATACTGGTGTTACAATCAATATATCGGATTCTGCAAATAATTCTAACATCATTCGTATTGAAGGACGAAAAGACGGAGTACAATTAGCTAAAAGTGTAAGTTCAATATGTTTGATATCTTTAATATATATATATATTGTAACTAATGTAAAAAATTATTTAAAACTATAGGCATTGAAAGAAACGATATACAAAATAGAAAATAAAGTTGAAAAAGAAATATCTATTGATCAAAGTCATCATAGAGCCATAATTGGTATTAAGGGTGAAAAAGTAAGAGAACTACAAAAAGTATACAATGTTCAAATTACATTCCCTAATTCAGGTATTTTTGTTTACTAATAAAATTTGAATAAATGTGTACATAATATTTATTATTTTATTAATAGTTGAGACCAAGAGCAATTTAGTTAAAGTACGTGGATTAAACAATGATGTCAATAAGGCATTAGAATCACTAGCTAAATTGGCAAACGAGTTGGATGAAGCTAACTATATATTAGAAATTTTAGTTGTTAAACGGTTTCATAGGCTTGTTATAGGCAAAGGAGGAACTAATATAAGAAAGGTACTGTTTTGTTATTTCAATTTAATGTGTTTAATTATTACTGTTAAATAATTTTTTTTAGATTAGAGAAGAAACTGGTACTAAGATTGATATACCTCATGAAGGCGAAGACAGCGATATAATAAAAGTCATAGGACATAAGGAAAAAGTTCTTATCGCTTGCCATATGATTAAGGAAATAGTAAACGAAATGGTTAGTAAATTTGTAAAATTTTCAATCTATTTATATTTACAATTTAATTATTTTTTTAGAAAATTATTGTGACAAAAGAAATTGTATTAAGAAATGTAAAAGTGCGTAATATCATTGTAAATCTTGGGAATAAGTTTATTCAGTCGATCAAGGAAGATTTTGGCAGAAATGTTACACTGAAATTACCAGCTGTTAAGGGTGATAATGTAAGTATACTTTATTCAATATGAAACAATCACCATTATATCAATAATAAGTATTTTTTTTATTATGCTTATTATTCTTATTATTGTAATTTTGATTATGAATGTGACGTACAGTTGGGAGGGATATTTAAACCATACATTTTGAATTCAAGTAATTGGATCTAAGTTTTTATATCAAAAATTTTGTTCATTTTCTAATAAGAATTGAGTTATTAGTATAATTTAATATAATACTGATGCAAATCACAAGTTTGTTTTAACAATTTTTCTGTCAGTAGTAAATGTGATTATAAAAAATTAGTCAGAACTGATCTGCTACTTTCATACCTTTTGATGTAGTTTAGTGTTTTGTTTCAGTTTTGATTTCTGGTGTTTAATGTTTTAATCCCGTATTAAAGAGAATAGCATCATGTGTTGTTCAATATTTATATCTAAATTTAATGTGTTTTTTTATAATACTTTTTAAAATTTATATCAACATTGAAATTTCTTTTATAGACAATAGTTATGAAGGGACCTGAAAACGACGTGGACTGCGCTTCATCACAAATTCAGACAATGGAAAACGAATGTCACAATTCTGTCATTGATCTGAAGGTGAAGCCAGAGTTCCACAAATATTTAATCGGAAAGGAACGAGCAAATGTTAAGAGGGTATGTTTTAAAAATTAATCTTACTATCTCATTTATTTAATTTGTTCATTTAATGGTTTGATGAACTGTAATTCTTGTTATTTAACTGCCTTTATATACATTTATATAACTTTGTTTACTATTATACAATTTTAAATACTTGTTATTATGTTACCTTATTAATAAACCGAATTGTCATATGCATAAATAGATAATAAGTTGTTCATTGATGCATATTTCTTTACAGATTCGAGGTTTGACTAATACTAGAATTATATTCCCCCCTGGGAATAATTCTACGAATGAAAGGATAACTATTATTGGGAAAAAAGAAAATGTAGACAAGGCAAGGGCAGAGTTTGAAGATATGATGGTCAATATTAGTAATGTTATTGACGAATATGTCAAAATAAATAAATAATGTAATTATGGAATTAAATGTATTTTAAAATTATTATATATATTTTTTTTTTGCTATCTGTTTCAACACGGCATTTGTTAAAATTGATGTGACCCAAATAGAAGTGGGGTGGGGCATATAATAAATATATAAATTAACATCTATAAATATATTTAAAAAATAATATATTCATATATTGTATTTCTATATATATATATATATTATATATATATATATATTTATAACATACCTGAAGGATGTAAAAATCATTAAAATCAGAATGGCCTTTTAATTTTAATTTTTGTTTTATTAAAAAAGAAAAATAATTATTATAAAAAAAAATTTAATTATTTATTTAGTTTATTTAGGAAGTTATCCGTACCCCAACAAAATGAATCAACTCGACGGGGTTTTTATCGAAAAATACGAAAATATCTGTGTTTAATAATTTAATAAAGTAACAACGAAAACCTAATAGTACTTTTTTATTCTAAACGAATTTATTTTATTTTATGGATTTCGAATATTTGGTCAATAATTTCAATGTTTAGAAAATATAAAACCCGACTATTTTTTTGCGATGTCGAAAAGGTTAATTCTTAACATTTAATCATCCAGTTTAGGAAGCTCAAAATGAGTTTGGTAAATAAGTCAACAATTCGAGTTTTCGCGTCCGACGACGATATTGATAATCAAACGGGTACCTTATAATAACGATAATACTGAAACGTTGAAAATAGATTTAATCAATTGCTTAAACATTTTCGTCAAACGATTTTAAAATGGCAATTATGGTAACACGAAATAATATTCGGAGTTTTTATTGAGACCGTGTTCAGTTGCATTCAGTTTTTATTCCTGTTCGAAACCCGACTAGTCGATAACGTTTTCCGTTTAACGCATCGACTGCGGTCAGTGGCAGTAACGAATTCGACTCGTTCCAGCGCATTATTTTCTCACCACTAACTTGGCCGTTCTCGGTTGACCGCTCGTCGTTTCATGGCTGTCCGAGAGGACTGACATTTTGTGTAGTTTTCGATGCGACAACCGACTGGCGGTTACCAATCCCGATTTCGGTAGATGGATTTGGTTTCGGACGGTTTAATGTCGCCGTTTTTAAGACGTCGTGTTGATAAACGTGTTTCCGAAACGGCGGGTCGTCCGTCCGACGGACACCGCCACAAAAGTGTTCAAAGTTACGCGGTTCTTAAACGGGTTCGATTTTCGAATCCCGACCATCACCTCTCATCGTCAAAATCGGTCACCTCTTGTTCAACCTCAAAGATTCACAGACATACAATTTTTTACGGGTACCGGGCCATACCGGAATCGCCTCCTCACAACGAAGTCCCACGGTCGGACTTCTGTCCCTATCTTGGGATTTTCGTACCGATGGTCTACGACGGCAAAAATACGGGCAACTACTCCCCCCTGGTACCATAATCTTTGCGAAACATCCACACCTTCTTTTCAACTGTTCCAAATTATCTTCTAAACGGTACTTCTAATCGTTCGACACTAAACATATGTTCTCCTCCCAACACCCCACTTCTCATTCTATCCGTTTTATCCTTTAGTAACCTCGCAGGATTCTAGTTGAACTTTTTCTCTGTTTATTTTTTGTCCCCGTCGTGTCTTCCATGTGTGATCCTTAAAATAATTGTCGAGGCTAATTGTATTTTCAAAGCCACAAAAAAAAAAAAACACCACTAGTCACCGAATTCCCGAAAGGGATGACGTTTTCGTGGCGACGTGGCTTATTCGCGTGAAATGTTGTCGAACTGAGATACCGCGGTTGGAACAGTTCTGCATAAAGTACGGGTTGTGTCTCCCGCGCAATCGTAGCACCACCCCCCTACCCCCCTCATTAACGTTCGCGAACATATTTCGATCGTGTCCGACAAATGAGTGGGAAGGAAGTGAATACAAAAGAAGTTAAGCTTAGCTAGTTACAAGCAATATTTAACAAAATGGTACTGCCACAAAATTTGACACATAACAAATTATAACATTTCCGTAGATTTGAATTGAATATATTTTACTATAAACAAAACTATATTAGGGGATTACTATAAATACTAAATAAATTTTAAGAATAAAATAATGTTTAGATAATGATAAAATATAAAAAATTAATTCAATATACATCAATAAACAAGGAAATTAACCATAGTTGAGCTATAATTTTATATTGTTGCATAACATATATTTTATAAACATATTTAATAATCATTAAGTGCATGTTGTGTAGTTATAATATACAATATGTCAATAGTAACTATCAAAATAAATTACTTATTATCAGTATTTTTGGGTGTAATAATATTTTCAGATTCATCTTTCTTTCTTTCTTTACTAATAAATTGTTCAAATGGATAAGTTTCTCTAGATAAATATACACATAAAAAAATAATCTATAATAAAATAATAACAAATTACATAGCAATAAAAGTTAAAAAACTGACACTGTCTCATTACTAATAATTGGTTCAGTCATTACAGTTATTACAGATTGACTGTTACCCTTTGTAGATATATTACAACCTATTTCACTTCTATTCACTAGAGTAGTATGTATATCTATATGTAGATATAACACTATTTAAAAAAGATTGCTGTGGGTTCTAAGATATCTAGCAGTTTTTCATTTGCTTGTTCTAAGTCTTGTGTATCTTGATTTCCACCACCACCAATTGTATTGTAATGTGATATAGAAAGCACTTTTTTCTTTACGGTCGACTTCAGATATTTAAAACACTAAACATTGAAGAAAATGTCATTATTGCTTGTGTAATAATACAAAAAATAAATTTAATATTATAAAGGGCGCTAAAATGAAAGAAGAAAAGGGGGTGATTTCTACGGGGCTATTTGACGGGGTGTGAATTCGAGAATTGTTTAGGTATATTTTACGTAAAGATATATCAAAAAATTATAATTAGAATAAAATAAAAATGTAAGGCAATACATTGAAATAAATTGTCAAATAATACAATTTCTTACCTTATGCTCGTGCTCGATGTCTAACTGGTATCCGCAGAGACGAACGATCGCATAACGAAATTAAAACGATTAAAAAAAGAGAAAATGGTTGGATCGGTGACTTCACTTCCAAAGCGAACTCACCGACAAAATAAAATAAACCAATACTCGAATTATGTTGTCTCGTAAAACTAACTATGTCCCGCGGAACACAGAATTGGTCTTGAATACTGGTTCGTAGTTGGACTGTGCGCACACAATGACGAGGAGACGAGATCATCGGGTGGACTAGGGTAATAATATTTTTACTATGCTGATTACGTAACAGTCCAATAGATTGATTTTGACAATAGATGTTTTGTCATCTCTATATGCGTATAGTCGGCGTTACGAACTTTCATTTTGGGTAATTTTTCGTGTATGTATGTTTCTGTTTATTACAACCGTATGTGGGTTTTCTTTCTTTTTTATACGCGTAAATTACGTTCCTATAAGTTGTTTTTTTATATTTCTAATTTGAATCAACTGACTATTCATTGATCGGACAGACCCTTTTTTTGTCACTCATCTGCGTCGTAGTTTCGTTTTATAAGTTCGTGTGGAATTAAAATGTTAAAGATTGATTTATAATTTCGATTCCGATGATCAGCATCTCTCGCCCGTTTCGGTTATTTGTTTAGGTTCAAACATATGCGTTATATTTTTTTATTATTATTTGAAAATACAATCTGTGTTCCGAGTAGACCAAGCGTTAGTATGTTTTATTTAAAGGAAATGTCACATGGCTATATATGGTATTTTAAACAAAGAAATCAATACATTAATAACATTTGTGTAAGCTGTGAATACAATGATGATATGTGTGCATATCATTACACTTGTGAATTGATTGTTTCTATAAATAACTACCTATACACATTTTAAGTATATCCAGTTGAACGACAATGGCCTACAGTCGTGTTTACACGTTATATTTTATTTTTAATTTATCCATGAATCTATTATAAATATGATTTGTAATATTCACAAATATTAATTTGTTTATTTTATTTAAGTAGATTAAAATCAATTTACATGTTCCCAAAATCACTTTTTCCAGAAAACGACAAAAATTAGAAGAAAGGGTTCCGTTGTAACAAATAAAACCAAAAGACATTACTATTATGTAATTTATATTAAAAAATTAAAAACATTTATAAGATTTATATAAGATTGTTTTATTTTTAAATTAGATTAAGATTAGTGTTTAAGTAATTTTTTTAAGACTGAAGTTTGGAACATGTGTATTATTATGTGAAACTTGTGAGTTTTGATTATAGGTATAAAGGATCATATGAGTTATGAAAAATAACATTTAAAAAAAACAAAATTGTATTTTCTTTTAAACCATAGCTATAATAAATTTAAACTTTTAATTTTTATACAACTTCTGTATCGCTATCTTCTAAGTACTTGTTCGCAGTAAGATTCTGGCTCATCAGTTTGGTATAGAATTCCTACTCCTGGTTGCTTTTCCATTCTGATTTTTGAAACAAATTGAAAATAGATTCGATTTTATTGCAGAAAATTCAATAAGTCAATTTAAATAAACTCATTTAACAATTTTTTAGAACATGTGACTGACGATTCTAGCATACTCATTTATTTATTGATTCGGTGGCTCAGTATGAGTGTGAAATATTGAGGATACTTAAACTGATCAGAGTAAAGATATATAATATATATAATTAAATAATTAAATTTATTAGCTTTCTCCATTCAACCTATGTTTTTGTCGGTCCATTTACATTATTTAATGTATATGTTATCTCTTGCCACAGCAATTGTGCATTCTTCATAGTAAACAAAGGGTAATATTTTTTTGTGTTCAATTTTGCATGCTTATGAACAAAATCAACCAATAATTGTTTTTGCTCATAAATCACAGTTTTGATTTTATAATTTTACTTCCATGTTTCAAAATGAAAAACATAAAACATATAAAACTTTAAAAACTATAAAACTATAAACCTTTAATAATAAAAGTTAAACAATAAAATTTAGAGTATAACGTGTTATACACAAAAACAGTCAAATTAAATAATAATAATAGTAATAAGGTTTTATATTTTACTGTATAACTAATATAATTTGTTAATATTACCCTAATAAACATTAGTTTAAAAATGTAAGATTAGTCAATGTTTGATTAGTGTAGAAAATATTAGAATGAAAAATTTAAATATTCAAAAATACGATTTTCAATTAGTGCACTGAAAACTTAGTCTAATTTATTATTGCACTAAAACATTCGTCAATGATTAGTGCGAACTCAAAAATAGGTAGCCTTATCACAAATGTGATCTTTATTTAAAATGCGGAATGCTCTATATTAACTGCTCGTCAATGTATTTAAATAATTGATTAGAAAATGCGTTTGACTCAGAGAACAATATTTACGTGGGTCTGACAATTAAGTCTTTCATTTCACGATAATTGTTAATGTAATTTTTATTTGGACTACGTAAAAATGCACAGATTTATTATAAAAATTGTTCGTGACATGATCGACGATTGAACGGCGCTTCGAATAGGCAATTCAGCTACGCCCTATTCTTAAAATATATTGAGAAATGTTTTATTTTGCCACTACACCGGATACAAACCGCCTTTAAATTCGTTTAAATTAAATTTGGGCAATTTGTTCAACGAACATTTAGATATATGTGAGCTTGTTTAATGTTGTATAATGGCGTTAAATAAAAATGTCATTTCATCGTTAAATAAAAAGAGTGAAGTTTTTTATTTATTTTTTATTATAAATCGGTAATACACCCACTGCCCGGAAAACCGTTAATCAGTACTTAGGGCAGTGGGTTGCTATCATTTATTAAAATAAAACAATTTTCCAACAGGGTGGATGACCGGACAAACTCCGGGCATGCCCACCCCCTCCTTACAAATATATATAAAAGTGCGCGTGTTTTTTTTGGGGGGGGGGGAGGAGTAGCAAAACGGTAACCCTCGTACCCCTTACAAAAAAATCTATTCTAAACTACGTGTGGACCCTAATAATAATCTCCACCAGCCTAGGGTGAACGCAGGAAAAAAATTTGGGAGGGTTTTGAAAAAAATGTCAATACGAGTAAATAATATTTTTCCAAATTTGAAAGTTTTATTCATAACTAATGATTTTTAATATTTTTTTGATTATAGTTTACGTAACGTACGCCTACAACTGTATTCAATTTTAAAGCCTTAAATACAAAAATTACCTCTTTTTATGAATTAACTGTTTATAAATTATACATATGAATGTTGCGGCCCTTGAAGAAAATAGCTAAAATGATAACGTCAATTATGCTGACAACGCCAAACCACAGAATAAATGAAAACAGAATAGCCACTTCCTATTTTTAGTGAAAATGAGCTAAATATGCACCAATGTCACCTCGCCAATAAAAATTTTTATTTCCCGTTTTAAATTATATTCGTTCATACTGTTCAACTAACTTTAGTGGTTTGTATTCGAACATGATTGGTCTATTTAGTAATATCAGTTCAAAATATTCAAATTACGATTTTTATCATGAATTTAGTCACTAAGATCACGGATTAGATGAAATCAGATTGTGCACTCAAGGGATTTCGAAAAAAAAATCGACTCGATAGTTGTTACTATCGCGCTCTCAAATTAGTATTACCACATGTTTAAATCTAAAATTATTGTTTTATTGCAATGCATATATTATTTTGAATAAACAAAATATATTACTTTTTATTATCAGGTTGTATCTGAAGGGGTAAAACGGTTAGGTAATAACGGTACGGTTATTTTTTGATAGAAATATCCAAATAATTCTTTCAATAAAAATATTGATAACGTTAATATTAATAACTGGCGGTCAGTGTGATAAACATATTGTAAATAAAGCGTACAATAAATTAAATTATTGTAATTGTATACCCTGCTTTGGATGCAACCAATCAATACATCTTATTTACGATTCTATTATATTGTGCACTATCTGGTTTCATATAATCTGTGATTTCACCGTGCACTGCAAAAAAATCGGTGTTGGGTCACTAGCAAAACTAATTTGTTAAACGTCAAATTGTTGTTACGACCGTAAAACGGTAATACAAACTATAGTATTTGATACGAATAGTCAAACATTTTGTCATGCGTATTGATTCATTATTGGTTGTAAATACCAAATAAAATGTATTGGTAACTATGCAGTTTGTGTTTAACGAAAATTTAACCGTAATTACTATATTCCCAAACATAATACTTTAAACGCAACATTAATTTGATTATACTGGTTGATGAATAAAATTGTAACCGTTACACGAAATAAGTCACTTCATGCAATCTACTAAGTATGTTAAAACAATTATAAAGTTCTGTTATAGTCACTTAATTTCTTGTTATGATAAATTTAAATATTGTTAGAAATATAAACTTAACAATGATATACTCGATGTTACTGTTTTCACGGTAGTCGTTCAAGTGTATTGTGTAACATTTGCAAAACTGTATTTGTATTCTTTTAGTTGAAAACAAAAAATCAATAAATGTATAACACATTGAAAAAGATTGAATATAATAAGTCAAGCAGGTAATGGTTTACATCGTTTAAACATCCCTACTCCGTAAAACTGCGTTAATAAAAATCTTGTCTCTTTAAGCCTATAGTTTTCACTACAATAATTTTATGGTCAACAAATGTGTAATAAATTAATAAATTTCCAAAAACGTATATCACTCATAAACTAAATAGAACGACAATATTAATCATAATAATATCATTACTATTAATATTATTATTGCATCTTCAATCGTTTAAATACGGTAGACAATAAAATATGCAAGTTTAATTTTACAATTTTTGATAAATTTTGTTTGAAAAATAACGTACATATTATGACACAAAATAGATAGCCACAATGAGATTTAAATTACGTAATGTCAAATTTTGTGACCATTTCATGAAAAAATTTTCTGGTAAAACGAAATTGTTTCTTATTTTCCAGAGTGTAAAAAGTCCATCATAATTCCGTGAAACTGTGTTAACTTTTCATGAAAATAATGATTTCACTAAGTGGTTTTAACATATTTAAGGACATTGTGTAAAATTTCTAAAATCGCTTTACGCGATATACATGATATTAAGGTTTCGACATTCCTTGTACGGTTTTTTCATTTGTTCGTCGACGTGTACAAAATGCTCCAAATGTCTTGTCACTGATAATTTATCAGGTTGAATTGACTTTTTTACAGACATAATTGTACGACGTTACGGAAGATATTTAATATGTCGTTATGTATCAATAATAATATAGTGCAGTTTTGATAATCAGGTCAGCTGCTTCATTGGCGACTCCTTTGCACTTTATTCAGACGTGTGAGACGGTGTCCCACGCGACGGGTCGTTAACCTTGAGAGCGGCTATTAATTTGGATTGGGTTTATTAATATTTCAGTTGAACCGAGCGAGTTGTTTCAGACAAATGGCGTGATCTTATACTATATAGTTTATAGTGACGCGAGAACGCTGGTGTTGAGTAGCGTCGTGATTGTATCGTAGCTGAGGCGATGTGCTGTCTTCTCGACGCGCCAATGATCTTCTAAATCCGGTAACCAGAGTATTGGATTTACGTACAGCCGCCGTTGCGTTTCGAAACGTCATCTCTCGGGCGAAAGACAGGACATTGGTTTTTTTTTTTTTTTTTTAATTTTTTTTTTAAACAATTTTGTTCTTATACGCTTGCGCAATTAAATCGATACATACTGTCGTCGGCGATCGGACAAAATCGGTACCGGACCACATTGTTGTACGACACACAGCAACTTTGTCGAATTCGTTAATGTTATTGTTACGACTGCATTCGCCGTTTTACTTTTGCGAGGGGATTAGAAACGCGCTTTTTCACAAAAACCTAATGAGATTAAATTCGTTTTTGAGAAATAAATTCGGTTCACTTTTTGGTGATCGAATTTCGATCTAGCTTTCAAGTCTAAAATGGTATAAAAAATACACATTTTTCGATCCTCTAAAGTGTGTAATTATTGGTGTACGTATATAATAATCTAACTAATAGATATTGGTTTACTCAAAATAATTATGAACGTGTATGGATACGTAAAAATACTTAACGACTATTTATGAAACTAATGTAACTATAATCGAGTATTTATCATAAACCAAACATTATAAATATTATATATATATAGACTATAAAGATAATAATTGAAACGATATGCTGAAATATTTACGATTGATTTATTCTACATTTTAATAGAATCCGAGTCCGATATTATAGTGACAATAAAAAAAACAATAGTTGCGTAAATCTATATTATTCAAAATTGAAGTGTATAAATAACACTTGTAACCACGATTTGCAAGGCCAAATGAATGGCCAATGAAGTCGTATAAAATAAACACAAGGTATATATTAAATAGATCAATGATAAGTATAAATACAATGGCTAATATATATGCATGATATTACACACAAGTAATCTGATATCATTTGTGTACTAACCGTATTGAATACGCAAACACATATTACGTTATGCGTATGAAATGAACGACTAAATATTATGTTATAAGTTTAAATGTTTGGACACACAACTTTGCTATAAAAAAAATACACATAAATAGGATACAAATATAATTATAAGTTTGCGTATTATATCTAATTGAAGTATCTTAAATTTGATATTGCTGTGTTTACAACACGTTTTAACTTCCATCTTGGTGGACTAGTTCCATTTTTTTTTTTTTTTTAGGGATTTAGCGGCCTAGCCGACGGTTTACGGAGCGATGTAGAGGGTATTGCGGCTCGACTTATGATAATATCCTCTTGGTCACAAGTCTAATCTAGTTTAATAATCAGAGACAGTAACCGTAGTGAGTGATCCAGAGAATAGCATGCAGGCACTATATAGATAGTAAAAAACAGCTACAAATCAGGTATTTTTTTTGTTTTTTAAATAATGTACTTAAAATGGCATTGAGAACTTCTAATGATGATAACGTGTTTTGATTTATTGTTGAAAACTATATAAGTAAGCGTATCGTTGATTTTTTTCATTTATGAGATCGATCTTTTGCGTGTTACTGGATGTTACAGGAACACTAAAAGTAAAATGCAAACGTGTACGTATGAACATTCGAAAACGTTATGGAGTCAACATTCTCTGTTAAACACATAAGACACATAATCTTAATCCTCTGATAAAACATTAAACACATTACCATTTTGCTTTTCACATATAGAAAAGCCCTTTTTGTACGCTCCAATGAAAATATTATTGTAAAATATTGTTATAACAACCAAACACCGAATAACTACGATCGAATAAGTTTACCCAGCATTTCGAGTAATATTTCAAACTGAACGGTGAATATTCGGATTTTCAAAACATCAATGCATATCATATACGCACGGAATGTAATACGAAAACCGTCGTGTTTAATAATCTGGCGGAAATCACGATCAGTCACTCGGAAAACTGTCGATTGAATACGGTACACAATACTTATCGGACAGCGGCGTAGCAATGGAGGGAAGGGGCTAGTGGGCCATGACTTCCTCCCCCCCCCCATTGGCCATATCAACGTATTTACGTATTTATATAGTTTGTTTTATACGTTTAAAAAATGTGCTGCGGATTAGTGTTCTTAATCCTTATCAATTCGTTTGATAGTAACTGGTCAAAATGAATGTTATTAAATTAAAATATTTAAGTTTAAGCAATTGTTATAGAAAATTAAAAAAAATTGTTATTGCAAATTGTGGAGTATTTTTTTTTTTTACATTTTTTGTCTTTTCCAACAAAAAAATTTTAAAAATCCCGGTTACGACACTGCTATCGGATTTCTTACGACGGAACGCGCGACAACGTACACGAGAGTAACTCGCGGATAGGGATATCTCGTTCCGTCCGGTCTTAAAATGTGTCACGTGTCACTAAGCCTCATGTCGATGAAACATGTACATGGCCGTGGGGCTGAATCGTCCGCGTGCAGCAACAATGATCGATCGAAAAATTTTAAAAAATCACCGGCTCGCGCGCGCGCGTGACCGGCAATAATGGCGTTTCACGGCCAGCGGCGTACTAACGGTGGAAGGGGGGGGGTGATAAAACCCAACCCAAAAATTTCTATGTAGGAATTTGGTTTCTTACGAGACGTGTATATGTTCAGTCGATAACATCGGAAAACTCCCGTTTCTCCAAAAATTCAGGCCCAAGTTACGCCGTTGTTCACGGCTGACGCGGGTCCGAGAACGGTCGTTTTGGTTTCGACCGGCGAACAGACTGACGTACGCGCGCGTACTATTGTGAATAAAATGATCGGACGGACGGATGTACAATTGCCACACGACGGCGGCGACCGCGCACAGCCACCACACGTATCGGTTCGATAGCACACGCGCGCGCGTCGGTTTTGTCAACAGGTGAAATCAAAGGGCGGACGTCCGGCACGCGGCGTATTAGAAATTTTTTTTTTTGGGTTTCTTCTTGGTGTACGTTGTGCGCGTGGAGACAATCAATGTACACGAACCGAAAAACAAATTACGTCATCCGGAACGTCGTCTTACGTGCCTTACGACTCGTCCGTGTACACGCACCGCGTCGTCATCCACGGGCGCGCCTCGAGTGTGATTGGGGGGGGGGCTCAACCATTGACTTTTGATGATATATTGTTTTCACCGCACTCGGGGAAAATACTTTTAGAATCGTTTTTCCTTGTTCTTTTTTACTAGTTTTCGGCAATACGAATATCAAATATAGCAATTTAATCATTATTTTTTGGAAGAAAAACAATCGTTAATATGTATTTGGGGAGTCTGATAATTTGTTTTTTTTTTTTTAAAAAAAATGCTGTGTTTATAAAATAACACAATAACTAACAAGTAAATTAATGATACCAATTAATTCTAACATATTACACGATTATAATAACAAGGTGATATCGAATACATTTGATTATTTGAATAAGGTTGGGTTGAAACACCAAATACAGCATGATTATTTATAATATAATTAAATACGTACTGCCGCTATTTTCTACTTATATTTCTCTTTGAAATTATTATTTTTCGGATTAATGTTAAACGTTATTATATTTTGTAAAACTTAAAAATAAAAGCTATTTATGACTTCGATGACCCTCAATGACTTATAATTTATTATATTCTACTTTACATTCTCAATACTCAATACAATTTTTGTCTTACAACATTTAGTAATATTATAATATAATGCATGACCTCACACTACTAATTATAATATATATTATAATAAAATAATATTATTAATAATATATTGACAAACTTAATAGATACTTCAAAACTGTTTATTTCATCAAAAACAAATATATATATATATATATCAAATTTTAACAAAAATAATTTGAAATATCATATAGGTACCATTTAGAATATGTTCGAGGTATAAAAAGTGTTCGGAATACTATATTCAGAATATTTCTTAAATAGTATTAAAAATACTGTATTCAGAATACTCAGAATACTCAGAATATTCCAAATACTACCCAAGTCTGGTTTTTACGTGCTTAACCATATTCTAGACGTCATGTCTGATATCAGACGATTTTCAAAACGTAATTTTTTTTTCTTATCGATCCTGTATTGTATGATAATAATTTTAATCACAAACGATAGTGTGATAATAGCCTGACCATTATGCACCCAAGGTTATTAGATCATATTTATATTGAAATCAGCATTCAGGTATAATTATTTAACTATAATTGTCAATTTTATATTACGTTAGAGGTCACTGTCACGTTTTCGATTACATGTTATGAAAAAGGCTTCATAGATTCTCCATCGGGCTTCTGGAAAATGCATTTGACTTGTCTTATGACAAACGGGACGTATCACACAATACAAATGATAATAAAAAAACATTTCAACCCCCCCTCTCCCTTTCAACTCCCAGATCGAAATTCCTGACCACGCATCTGTCGTCATCCGATAGAATCGGAGCGATTTCAATGATCACAATGTTGTTGTTGTTGTTATTAGTATTAAATCCGCGAAGACCCGCGAGGAAATATCGAAAGCGTGTCGTGCGCGCGCACACACACACACACACACACACCTACACACACCCACACACATACACGTACACACACACACGTTCGCGTTAATATATTACGGCGTGCACGTGTCGTACCGCAACAGGTGCGCGCCGACAGAATATCGAATTCGTTTCGCAAGTCACTAGTACACAACGCCTACGCTTGACATTGCCGTCATTCCCCCGCCGGGGCGTTATTATCACGACGACCGCGATAAAACAACGATCCGCGTATTGTGTTCGAAAATAACTGGACGCGTCGCCGCGCGAGCGCCAGCCCATAACTGCACGTGAGCATAGAACAGCACACCCCCGTCTCCGGTGTATATATATATATATATTTGTTTTTTAATTTTATTTATTTATTTTGTTTTTTTAACAATACATACGGAGGGCCGGGTGGTGGTGATATTCGACAGTCGACCAGAACGCGTTTCCTAAACACATTTTAAATCAACACTATCAAATCAATAACATCGATTCCGTCATTGTTTGTGCGGTGAACAATGGACTGCGTTATACCAATATATCCAGACAATACGTTATTACCGTATCTACGCGCACCGTTTATTATACATACATACACACACACACACACACACATACACACACACAGAGAGAGAGAGAGAGAGAGATGTTAGGATTCGAACGTTCGAGGTCGCCCGAAACAGGCAAACAAAACGGCGTACATCCCCAGCAGACGAAACCCGCTGGAAAAGTCGATTATTTAAATGTTTCCTTCTAAAAACCTAGACATCTCGATTGATCAATGACGATTTGAGTTTTCGATGGTGCATATGCTGTAAATAATACGTATATGATGATATACGATGTCCCCTCTCGTGCATAATATATATATATATACAAGGCCGTATTTGTGGGGAGGGTGAGGAGGGGGGTTTAAACCCTTTTTAATATTTATAATAAATTGAATTTATTAAACTAAATTATTAAGGTAGAGACACACTATTTACACGCCACATGTTAACCCGCATTTAGACACAATTTTATCGTACACAACATGATCCAGTATTTAGTATCTAGTAGTTGAAAATATGTAATTCGGTTTTAACCCCCAACCCCCTCCCCACCCAAAAATGTGTTCGAAACCGTCCCGAGAAAAAAAACAAAACCACTGCCACAATGATATTGTTGTAATAAATTGTTCGTACGGGTATGTACGCAAATGTCTACTAACACGAGTATGGCTGCGCATTTCGCGAACGGGTTTCGTTTCTGGACGATACGCTCAAGACAACATTATCGACGGCGAAAATGTATAACGCTGTGCTCGAACATAGATCTCCTCAATGAAAAATCGTTAACTCATAGATGGTACACATCGGAATAGAAAACTATTGTTTAACAATAAGGAAGTACGTGGTAGCCACCGTCGTTGCGCTTGCAGTTCATTATTTTAACATTCAACACGATATATGTATCTATTATCAGTGGTCGGTGTGGGGGGGATATACGGAGGGATTACATCTCTCCACTTGTTATAATTTACATTTTTCGTCCCTCCACTTATTTTGTCCAAAATAATACATCCCCCTTATAGTTATATACAAAGATTACATCGATTTATATTGGCGTTTTTCATAAAAATTGTATTCTTTTTATTTTTTAATTAATTTTATAAGAATACAATGATGTTTATTTTTTTTTTTTGTTATGAAACACGTATTCTTATTTCATTTGAATTGAACCACTTGACGCCTAAATCTAATATGAGCCTAAAGTTATATCTTATAATTTTATGATGATAACAAAATGTTATTACGAATACAGTAATTCTGGTGATTGAGTAATTTATAGATCTACTCTATGGTATTTGCCCGATGATGGTAAACTATATCGTGAGTCGTAGCCAACAAAATAAATATATAATTTATAACGTCAGAACTTATGAATAATTCTGATAAGTATTTTTTCTTTTATTATTTTTAGTACGTTTATTAATGTATTTTGTTACTTTTATTCGTATTTAATTTACCAAGATAGTAAATAGATTTATTTACGAGCATATTACTAATATTTTGTGTATCGTGCATAATACGATTAATTATTTGATATTCGTACAGTTTTACTGACTTAAAGTTTACTGTATAATGTTTACATAATATTAATTTACTAAATTATGTTTAATTGTTTAATTGGTTGATTGTTTAATGTTTAATGTAAACATTTCTTTGTTAAATTGATTAACTAAATCGAACTCAAGTACAAATAATGTTACGACTTCAGAATAAAAATGTAGACATCCCTCCACTTATTTAGAGTCACGTTGACCACTGTCCATTATAGCCATTACGTTCTGTGTAAACATCGATTTATTAGAAAAACAATCGGATTTTTCAATTTATTTTTCTCCAGAAACTATTTTGAAAGTAAATTCGAAAATTGACCTCACTAAAGTTACGTATTGTGGTGTATGTTATCAGCAGATTCGTTTGATTAAAAAAAAAAAAAAATTATAAACGCTTACACAATGTAAAAAACGTAGCTAGACGCGGCGGATGCTGTTGTGGATATCGGCTCGATTGAATCAATTGATCGGGTGTTGATAGAATTACGTTATCATTTTAAACTTGAACGAGCAATAAACAAAGTTCGAAAAACGATTCTGAGCGAAACCCTGTTTATTATTATTCTCTGTCAATTCAAATTTCACACACTTAAAAAACAATGACGACAAACGATTTTTTTAAATGCTGTTAAAATATTATATGGCTTAAATGTTCGTCGTGAGCGCGATACGAACCCGTTAAACGCCACGCGCGCGCGTTATGGTAGTGACACACTATTCACACGCCACGTGTTAACATGCCGTTACACGCCACGCGTTAACACGCCGCAAATTTTAAATCGCGTGTTAACCCATTTATTTCTAAACAATAATCGGTTATGTGATCGTATTTGTAACACGCAACGCGTTCCCACTCGATTCCACGCCACGCGTTTCAAACAATTTTGAAAAACGTGTGACGCGTGACGTGTGATGATAAATCACGTCATTTTATTCCGAACACTCGATGTTTGACAATGTCCTCCTTACACAGCGAGGAAAAATCTTTGCTCTGATGTGGTAATTTCCCGAAACCGAGTGTTATGTTTTTTAATAGAATCCTTCATCAAGTCGTGTAAGTAAGTAAACTGCTCCACTGACATCCGGTAGTGCTGATGAAACCTATTTGGGTCATTTTATAATTGAGAAAATAAGTTTTAAAAAAACCTGCTTTTTCGTTCCGTTCCGCATTAATAGGATGGACCCATAATTTTCGGCTACACGTTGTGGACTCATTTCTTCCAACACTTCTTCCCAATCGTCGTCAGATGAACTTGAATAATTCATAATATGTTCTATTATCAAAATACAAAATGGTACATTTGACACTCACTACGTACAAATTCGACTAGTTTGTCTATTTATTTATTCTATTGTTGGGCATGATATCCGTCGCGTTGCATTAATGTGCGCAATGGTATATCGCACGTGTTACCACGGCGCGGCGTGTAAACAATGTGTTCCTGTCTTAATGTCTACGTCCGGTCGACGGTTTCACCGGGAGTACGAAATCCGACTTCGACGAAACGTCGTACGAAATCGCATACGGTCGGTGGAACCGCGTACGCGTTTCATATGGTTTCGGCACGGTTACGGCCGTGCCTGTACTCTGACCCGCTGGCGTCAATCGTTTACCCACGGCTTTTTTGTTTTTTGTTATTTTCACGAGCCATTCGATCCGCGCGCACCGTCATTGTCGTTTGAACGGCGCCGTGCGTCGACGCGACAAGGGAATTCTATGCACACGAAATCGCACGTCGGAATTAAAAATACTCCGGACGTGTACCCTAGTTGTACGCCGTGCGAACGTGCTACTTCGGGACGGCGCGACATAATCGTTAACGTGGCTCCATCTGCTGACCGAATCGGCAGCGCCGTCGTTGAAAAAATAATTTTAAAAAAAATAATAAAACCGCGACTTCCCGATCCACTGCACTATGATGATGGCACGCAAATACCGTCGAACGCGTAACCAACCCGTGTCAGGCGCGGATCCAGAACTTATTTACGGGCCCCCCCCCCACCGGGCGTTTTAATCAAAACAACTTTGATCCTCATTTTGTCGCATCGAGTAATGAAATTTTTTCCAAAACGTTTTCTGGAAAATCGTTTGCGATACACCGAAGTAAAACAATAAAGTCCGTCTTTATACCTTTGTCGAATGTCGAATCGCGCGGCGGTCGCGGCTGCTATCGGAACGATTTATCGTCCTCTACTATTTATCGAAAACGTTAAAACCGAAAAATCCCATAGCCACGACATCATTTCAAATCGTCTTTCTATAGTATCATAGACACGAGTTAGAATTGTAAAACGATACTAATAAAAAAATTTAACAAGAGTCTACGAGGGGGGGGGGGGGCGATCACCTCTTGGTTCCTGTCCCACGTACTGAATCGAGTTTCGTTTTCGCCCGAAAGAAATTAAACGTTTGAACTCTTCGCGCCGTCCTCCGCCGATGTGTCGCGATTTACCGGCAGGGCGGGTAGAAGGCCGTACCCGCCCATCATGGTGCCGTCTAGAAATTTTGTACTTGGCCTATTGGGCTACACGAATTAATTAACAACACCTAATAGAAAAATTATTACGATTTTCTAAAAGGTTTTCGATACATATTTGTTGTCTTACCTACGTATCAGACCGTAGTCGTTGCCAAACGCCGAGATCGAAGGATACAATACAAAAACAAAAATGCTGAGGCCACGGCGGCTATGAAAATTGTTATTGGATCCATTCTTGGCATTATGAGATACACGTCATGGCGTAGAGAAATATTATTCTTATCTGTTTTATTTGCATACATTCTACACTTATTATCATCGTCTACGACCAATATATATATAATTGTCCATTTTGGTTATTTTCGAAATTCTTTTTTGTATTTAAGTTTATTTATTACTCCGATCTTTTCTTCACGACTCGTTGGTGTGCTTGTGAATGTACAATTTTTAGACAATTGGATACCTACATTTATGCAAGGTAAATACTAAATTTATTTTCTTTTTATGTGCGTTTGGCTTTGGACAAATGTTGTGTATTTCTTGTGTCAAATGTGTTGTTCTTTTTTAAGCAATGCGTAATTAAAAATCAAATATGAAATATTTTTAATATTTGGTCTGGAAGTGATACGATGTATGAATTCGGAATCCGGCGCCGACAAAATTTCTGTGAATTATTTCACACTTTTTAATGCGTTTTTTTCGACGAAGGTTGTATTTTTTACAAAATTTTTTTTATGTTATCAAGTTATCAAGATATATAGTTTATTTAAAATTGAAAATCGTGACATCAAGTCGTTCGTCCGTGTCGATCACGTTAGTTTATAAGGCCTACTAAAAACTCGACCACCTGAGCCTTCAGTGTCTCGGTCCGCGGTCACGGTTTACCCGACGCGTTCGTTTCCAATCTGTCGATACATGAACCACTGTAGAGCCGTTCGTTGGTAACATCCGAAACTTCAGTTCGTCCGAAACATAACAATTGCGTCGTACCGTCGTCTCGACATTTGGACACACCGAAACTTCGCATTAAGCAAACATTGAATTATTTGTATGTGTAATTCAAGCTAGCTAACCAATTGTCGCGACAGTACGAATCCTAAAAACAGAGTTTCGCGACGGACCGTCAACTCGTAACCTTAGACGTATCACTGGCGGCGCAGAAATTTCACACCTTCCGGTATCGAAACAAAAAAAAAAACAACAAAAAATTATGATATCGAAACTACTATTTTTTTGTACGATACGGTGTCAAGGTCGCCGAAGACAAGCGCTTTATTTGTATGCTAAAATGACTTTATAAGGAATGGACGACTGTCACGAAACGTTTCGATTGTTCAGTCGAAGAACCGGAGCGATGATTTCTATACGGTTTCGTTGAAAACGTACGCCGGAAAACCCGAAAACGGTTCACGTCGAGACCGTGTAAATCCGACGAAATCGTACACGAAAAACACAGAATTTTGAAACGGAAAACGTCTGTGACGGTCCTACAACGAAACCATACAATAAGATAGGCTGATCATGAAATAAAAATACGGGACACTTAAAAAAACCAATTAAACGTAATGTTTAATAAGTAAGTATAATGTAAAATGAGTAAATCCAACTATAAATATAATATTAAAAAATAAAATAAATGTTTACTGTATAAAGGTGTTTAAACACAAATAAATTGTTTATACACAAAAAAAAAAAATTCTGCTGTTTTTGTGTATTTTCGTGCTGAACCGATGCCATCGAATCGAACATATTATCTTTTAATAACATATTGTAAAACTCATGACATGAATAGTTTTTAATATGTGTTTTCACAATGATCATTGCGTTGACAGTTTTGACCAAGAAACGATTCTTTTCGTCCGTCTACAAACTGGCCGGTGGGATTGTAAAAATAATATGAAAATATGTATTAACATTATCACGTACGTTTTATATTGCCGACAACGATATGATATTGTAATCGTTTTTTCTGAAAAGATAACATTATTAATTTTATTATATACCGTGTATAACACAATACAACCCCTAAAATGATCAAAACGATAATCCAAAAGTACCATTGTAAAGAAGAGATTAAATTGCAAAAGTCATACAATAACAGTAAGGAAATAACGGGATTAATATGGGACATGCCTGAAAAAACGAGATAAAATGCGTCCCGTATAAATTTCGTCGGGACAACGGGACACAAGTCGAAATACGGGACAATCTTGTATAATTCGAGGCGTATGGTCAACCATACGGTTAGGGCGCGTGACTTGTTGGCGCTGGAACGAGTCAGGATCAAGGAGAAGCTCGAGGAACCAGACCGGATGGACACGACGGCGCAGATACGGAGGACGGAGCGATCCATTGCCATGAACGAATGGCAGACGAGATGGAGTCGTGGGGACAAAGCCGCTCGGATCCGAGCGATCCTGCCAAACGTGAATCGGTGGACAAGACGATCTTCAACGGACCTTTTGTTCCACGTGACCCAGGCTTTGATGCGAAGCACGGATGCTTCAGGCTCTACCTAATTCGCACGGACTGTACTCCCGAAACAAGATGTCTGTACCGTCAACACACGCTGGACACCGCGGAACATACATTCGTCGACAGCACAGTACAGGACACAGTGTTTGGAGACAGTACAGGCAAGCGGTGAGTGCATACGTGGGTGGCAGACCCATACGCCCTTCAGGCATAGAAGACCTATTCTGTGGCCCCGAAGACGTTCCCACGTATGACCAGAGCCCGGTTTTGTACAACAGAATCATCCACGTCGCTGCCGATGACAGACAGGTCTCCTTCCTCATGGTAGAGAGAGACCGAGAAGCCAAGGGCCGAGTGTTCCGCCGCGGACAATGAAAAGGGAACAGGTCCGCCGGCCGACGGGCCCAGGATACCGACTCGCGAAGAGGACGATCCGGACGACAATCTAGGTCGGTGTGCCGTGAAGAGGATTATCCGGTCGATACTCTAGGCTGGTGTGCCGAGAAGAGATCTGTCCGGTGGAGACACAAGGTAATCGTGTCGAGAAAAGAACGACCAGGAAGAGACTTCAGGCCGACGTGTCGAAGAAAAGGCGTTCAAATACGAAACTCTAGGCCAGCGTGCCGAGAAGTGGATTTTTAGGACGGGACACCAGGCCGGCGGGTCCAGGAAACCAGACCGAGAACAGGATGGAATTTCCAGTTTTTTTATTTTTCGTTTATATATATATATATATTAGGGTGACCGTTAATTTACAAATATTTTCGGACTAATTTCGTAACCCCCTAAATTTTTTCCTTTTTATGAAAAAATACTTGTCCTAAAATTTCAAACGTTTATGTTTACTTTAACCCATGCCGCCAACCCGCTTAATTTTGAAAATTCGTAGTTTTTTGAAAATTTTACATATTTTTCTATTTTTTTACTACACACAATCTATAGAAAAAAAAATAATATATTAAAATTACCATTAAAATATGCCCTATAAAAATTGTTATTTATATTTTTTGCCGACTACCCATTTTAAATGAACAAAATAACATAAATATGAATAAAATACAAAATAATACGTACTTTTGAAAAACATCATATTCCTTAAAAATGTATATTTCATGTATTGTAAAATATAATTAACTATTTGATTATACTAGTTATACAAATATATAGTATGAAACTAAATGTGTTAATAATGTACTAAATAATTATTGTTGCTGACTAAATGTCCTTATGAACGCAAATGTCAACATGTTACGACAGGTCGTTAAAAACACAAAAATTGAAAATGCTCAAACAAATATCGTTATATATTATAATATATAATAGGTACAGTATTCGAGTTTTCGTGCACATTACATATTGTAACTTTATTTCTTCATTAAAAATAATTATTACTCCTTTTTATTACCTACTTATACTCTTACTCGCGCATTATTTTTTTGCTGTTATTGAGCGCGTACTTAATTCCGCACTCAGTTTGTTCGTTTACAAACGGTACTTTTACACGATAGAATAAAACTTATTATCGGAAATGATAATCTTTATTAAATAATAATAAAAAAGACGGTCTGCTACAATTAAGCTCTGAATAAAATACGCTACACTAGGACTGTCATGACACTACTGGTCGTCCGTCGGCGACCGGGCTTAGCCGTAGCCGAAAAGGCTTGTCTCAGCAAATTCCTTATTACCCGGCTCACTCGCTGGCGACCGATTCGTGGAATACTATGTAACACTGTACATATATATATATATATACATATAATAACATACATAATGACAATAACATAAAGAAACATACTAATACATTTAATAGGGGTTCCTAACACATTAAAATGACTGTGTGTCTTAGAAATGACGACCAAATTATTTTAGTTTGTAATATTGAGACACAAATTTTCAGAGCAAAACCACCATCGAAACGTCAAGTTTTTCAGGTATTATTTTTTAATACTCGTCGTGTTAATTTAATTGTTCGAGAAGCTGCCATAGAATCTAACCATATGAGAGTTTATAATTTTTTGGGTCAAGACAAGATATGATTCACATTGCGTCAATAAACTATTAAATTTATGTGAAGAATGGCGTTCTCTTCAAAAAAACGCAAACAGAGTTGGAGAGATGTTTCGTGAACGAGAAAATAAATTTGTTGATGAATTAAATAATATTTTTGATATTGTACATGTAGACGCAATTGAGAGCATTAAAATAGAAGAAGATAAATAATTTCTAATACAACAACGACAACCTGGTCGACTGGGTTCTTTTGGGAACATTGATATGAAAACATCACAGAAAGAAAAACAATCTCAAAACGAAAAATTGTAGAAGACAAAAGACGATCCCGTGCTTCAATTAAAACTATACCAAAAATTAAGTCTAGAATGGTTTTTTTATGTGACAAAACTTCGAGTATTGGTATCGCATTCTGTAATTTCCAAAACGACTTCACTTGGAATTATTTTACGTTCCAGTAAGAACAGTCGTCGGTGGACATTTTTATTTTTTACCATTAGAGAGGAGAGGGCGATAATGACTGCGGGATAAAAATTATGCAGTACAACGTCACAAATAATAGTTGAAATGTCCAATGAAATGGAAAGCCGAAAACACAAAACACTTTTCAGAAGTACAACAAAAATAATATTACATCAGTTACATATTGATTAGGACATTATTCTTTATCAATAGTTTAATTGATCTGTAAAATTACAGAATTAAAGTCGGAAAGTTAGGAAGCCTTACATTGTTTCATAGAACTCCTAATATAGGATTATTCAAATTAATTAAATTTAATAAATAAAAAAGGTGATAAAACCATTTGCGAAAATTACAAAGTCACATCATTATTAAACTCAAGTTAAAAAATATTTTACAAGTATATATAAGGTATTTGTGAACCAATTAATTCCATACGTGAAAAAAAATCTAGGAGAGTACTAGTGTGAATTTTGGAAAGGGAAATCAACGACAGAACAGTTGTCAATAATTGGTCAAATAATAGAAAAAAGTATGAATATACGCAAAATATTTTACAGTTATTTGTGGACTTCAAGAAAGCCTATGATGGTATGCATAGGGAGAGTCTTTACAATATCATGGAAGGAGTTGAGAACTCAAAGAAATTGATAGAATTATTCAAAATGTGTATGAAGAATACTCAGTATTAAGTAAGAGCGGAAAATAAAATGTTTGACGCATTTGAAGTAAAAACCGGTCTGAAGCAAAGGGAACCACTGTCTCCAATGTTCTTTTATCTAGCGCTGGAGAACGCAATTAGAGAGATGCAGAAGAAGTCAACAGGTATAATAATAGAGGATCCAAAAATTCAGGTGCTTGGCTTGCAGACGATTTAAACATTTTGGGCAATTTTTTTAATGACACCAAAAGAGCAGCACAAGCCTTTGAATAAGCAGCCGATAAAGTAGAATTAAAAATCAATAGGAAAAAACGAAGATAATGAAATTACTACAGTATGAAGATAGCACAGATGATTATGATGAAGATGCAGTTTCTGAAAAAAATTAATGAGTTTCAGTATCTAGGAGCCATGCTGAGTGTTAAAAATTATTATTCCAAAGAAATTGGAATACGAATAACAAAGAATTTGAAAATAGAATATAGAGAACAATTTGCAGCCCTATCTATGATTACAGAATAGGTTCGTGAAGAGGAAAATTCAATCGGGAGCTACAGGAAGTGTTGAGATGGGCACTGATTAGCAGTTTTATAAGTGGTCAGCGAATACAATGGTTTGGTCATGTAATGCGCAGAAATGAGGAGACGATTAGAGCGGTGCTGGGTTGGAAACCTACGGAGAACAAGCCTCGAGGGTGGCCTAGAAAGAGATGGACGTATACAGTGGAGGAAGATCTCGAGAAAATAGGTGTACGTGAGAGGAAAACGCTAGTTTAGTACAGGGAAAAGCGGAGGGAGGTCGTAATGACAGCGAAAATTCTTAGAGAGTATTAAATGCCAGCAGAAAAATAAAAAGAAGATATAAAACACATGAATAAAATATATAGTATGAATGTATTTTTGGCGTGGTTAGTGATCGACTTACCGACGGTCGCGAACTGCGAGCGCCATGTATTTGTGTTTGAGGATTTGCGTGTTTGTGTCGATAAGCGCGTGTCGCTTACGTAATAATATCGTTACGTTACAAAACTCAGTAAGATTTTTACTATATTTTACATTTTCACGGTAGTTTACCCATTGCTCTGTAACGCGATTCACCATAACGAATGTATAAATTGTTTCGTGTAAATATAAATGGCAAATAGCTGTACGTTTTGTGTTGCTTGCAAATTTGTTTTTTGGCGTGATGTATCCTCGGGCCAACGTTGCTACCAATGATTAGGCTTCGTACTCCGGCGTAGTGTGTCGTTATGCAAATAGGTGGTAGTAAATAAAGAGATTGTTTTCACAATAAAAGGTGGTTTATTAAAAGATTAAATTATGTTTAAATGTGTAAAATAACAAAATTAAAGATTCAATAATTTAGTATTGAATTAGTGAAAGATCTGGTGTTTAATCGACCAGAGTAGAATCTCTCACAAAATCGTAAGAGGAGTCGTGTAATATATGTATTCAGTACTCAGACCGAACGACCAACTGACTCGAAGTTCATCACCGTGGTGGCGCGTCCGGCTATAGCGATGTTGGAATTCGCTGATCGAGCGGATTCCTTATGCTCTGTTGTCACGTAGGAGTGACGTTTATATATGTATTAACATTAAACGACTAATATAATATATAATAAAGAAAATTAATACTACGTAATATAGCGTGTACAACTGACGGTTGATTAAGTATTTTTCTATTTTAATTATTTGGTGCGGGGTAATATATAAAACGTAAATACTTAAGAAGAATTTATATAATACACAATTCAAATTTTCATTGATTATTATTTATTTTAATTAATACAATAGTGATATTAACAAAAAATTATTAAATTTATTATTCAAAACTATTTAACAACAAACAGTTATATATTATTCGAACATATTTTATGTTAACATACTTTTTAAATAATTCAATAATAATTTGTATTCTAGTGAATACATATAACAATAATAAACTAAAAAAAAAAAATTATAATATGGAATGACTTAGATAGCGTTGACTATCATCATCATTATTTTTCCCAAACAGTCAATATTAATTTATATCTCAAAACACTTTAGGAGATGGTACATTATACAAATTTAGAAATGGATAAAAATATATATAGTATACTATACTAATTGCTAAAGAAATTATTATTCTAAAAATATTAGAGGTTAATTAAATATATAGTTAAATACAGTGATTTAGAGGAAATGAAAATCAAATAACCATTTTAAAATATAATATATAATTACTTATATTTATTAGAGTATATGTATAAATTTAAAATTGAACAGAGTGAAATTAATTATTGTATAATACATAAGATGCTAATAACTATTATCCAGTGGCGTAGCCAATGAGGGGGGGGAGGGCACGGGGGTCGTGCCCCCCTTGGCTTTTTTTTGCCTCTTTTTTGCTCTTGCCAAACGTAAAGAAACTTTTACAATTGTTTGGTACATTTCCTGTAACGTCAGCTACGCCTGAGCGTTCATTTTCAGTCTTAAAACTACTTAAAACTTATTTAAGAACAACTATGACCGAAGAAAGATTAAATGGCTTAGATAAAGCTAATATAATCAAAGATGATATAGACTTTGAAGATATTGAAAAATACATTTTACCAGCTTCTATAAAGAGATCTCTAAGAAGGTTACAAAAATTGGACTGTACGAAATAAATATATTTGAAAAATTAAAAACCCTGTTATTTGAATGTTATTTATTTAATTTTTTTGCCCCCCCCCCGTTTAAAAAATGCTGGCTACGCCACTGCTATTATCTTACAATCATAAAATAAACATTGAACTTTTACTAACATAATATATTGTACCATAGTGCAAATATATTTAAAATTTTTTATTTTAAAAGTAACACAATTATTATTTTTATTCATGGTTCTACGTTTGACGATGATTTAATGCTGTTGACATGATCAAGGTATTCATTTTTACATGCTATTTAAATACATAATTATATTTTATTATTTCGATTTAAAATGATAATATTAGCTATATAGAAAATACAAATTGTAAAATAAAATTAATTTTAAATTAAAAATAAAATATATATTTAAATAAATAAATAAATAAATATATTTATATGTATATTTAAATATACAAAAAGTCAATGAGTATTACATTGATTAAAGAAAAAAAATAATATAAAAGTTGTATACGTTTCTTTATTACTACCGGTTTCGACAAAATGTCATCATCAGGTTAATACAAATAAAATACAACTAAGGAATAAATTATTTAACTTTAAAATTCATAAAAACAAATATGAATATTTACTTTAACAAGACATGCAAAAAAATGAGGATTGTTCAGAACTACATCAACATCCACACAGTTGTATTTTATTTGTATTAACCTGATGACATTTTGTCAAAACCGGTAGTAATAAACACACAACTTGTTGTATACAACTTTTATATTATCTTTTTTCTTTAATCAACGTAATACTCATGGGTTTTTTTATATTTAAGTACACACACACATATATATATATATATATATATATTTATTTATTTATTTATTTATTTGAATATATATATATGTATATATTTTATTTAAAAGTATTAACTTATAATTTTTATTTTATTTCTATTCGGTTATTCTTTTATTTTTTTTATTTTTTATTTTTTTTTATTTTTGCATATCCATTTTTACTATTTATTTTATTTTTTATTTTATTTTCATTACTATATAATCTAAAATTATTCCTTTAGTCTAAATTAGTGGTTCACAACCCGGATGACAAAAATTTCAATTAAAGATGTAGCGAAATTATTAAAAATATAAAGCCTTCATAAATACATTTCTTTAACAGTAAAAGTATGTTTAGTTTTAATTTATGACTATTTACAATTAATGATAAAAGTATATACTAGAGAGTTTAGAGTGCTTTGGGATTTTTATAAAACATCCAAGGCTACCGTGGATAAAAAAATGTTGAGAACCAGTGGTCTAGATACTATATAACATAAACATATAAAAACATTCATACGACATGTACATAAACCATACTACAATAAACATTATTATTTGTTTCGATGAACGATAAAACTCAATAATTTGACGTCAAAAAAGTTCAGACATTACATTAAACATGTTAATGATTTAGAGAAAATAAAATAATGTACCAGAAAACTGTGAACAAATAGTACGATAATTCTACAAAGTATAAGTTTCTAACTATACAACAAAATTATTCGTATATATATACAATTTATGATTTTTTTAAAACATTTGTAATCATATATTTTATTAATATATATAATATTTTTTCTTATGAAGATTTTACATTCTACATTTGTTATAATATAAAATAATAAGTATTTTAATTTAATTTATTAATTTAATTAATTTAATTTAATTTATTTCAATATATTTTGTTACTTAGATTGTTTTAGTACATTAGAATAAAATTGTTATAACTAGAGATTATATTTATTATTTACTGTTTATTAGTATTATTTTATATTATAATATGTAATATTAAATAAAGTAATTAAAGAACTTAACTTTAATTCAAATAGCATTATCTATTTCTTACCTGAACTCAAGTTTTCAACTACTATAGAAACGAATAAACTAAGACAATTTTCAATAGCCTTGTACTTATATATTTAATTCGTGTAGAAAAATTAAAAATTAAATGGATTTATTTCGACTGTATTAAACTCAGGGCCGGATTTACCTACAAGCAAAACAAGCGTTGTTTACGGCTCTCGAAAAAATACGGTCCGTAAAATGTCCGGTATATAAAAATAAAAAATATATTTTATGACTAGCTGACCTGGCAAACGTTGTTCTGCCATATGAATTATCAAATAAATCGAACGTAAGTATAAATCATTATCTTATATCTAACAAATATACGAAAAAAAATTCATTAAAATCGATCTAGCCGTTTCGGATAAGTACGTTATTTTCGTTACGCGTTTATCATGCTATATGAGACAGTGACAATAATATTAAACAAATGCGTGTAAAAGTGCGTGTTTGGACGGAAAGCCTCGCAGATAATGAAACGCAGTGCCGTCAGCAGTGGGCCGTCGATAACTCATATAATAATAGGAATAACTAATAAGTAATAACAATATTTGGACTTTCTTATCTGTACACCGTACAATATTATTATAATATGATATTATGTTTATACTTGTGATCAGAACGATTGTTTGACGACGGCAAAAAATGAGAGTAGTTTTAATAAACTAAATGCAAAAGAATCATTTAAAATAAACAATTTTTATTTAATAATTGATCAGCTTTATAGTGCTTTAGTACATAGAATTATCGTTTATACTGACGTAAGGGATAATTTAAAGTTATATCAGACATTTCAATGGACATGAAAATCGAAGACATTAGACGAAGGAGGAGGAATGAAAACGTTATTAAAAAGGTATCTAAAAGATTTCCCTGACGATTTTAAAAATGAGTTTAAACAGTTTTTAAGTTTGTCGTCAACGTCTTTATCATTAATTACAACAAACGAAAATAAGAATAAGAATATTTTGCATAACATGTGTAAGATAGATGATTTAAATGTGACTGAGAGTTTTCGAAATGTTGAAAGGTTATTACGTTTATATCTTTCTCTTATGTGTACCAACTGTATAGGTGAAAGATCATTTAGCCGATTAAAATTATTAAAAAACGTTTTAAGATTTTCACTATTCAAAATAACCTACAAAATCTTGGAATTTTAAGTATTGAAAGTGAATTTGTAAAATCTCTAGACTTTGATGATGTAATCCAAACTTTTGCAAATGAAAAAGCTAGAAAAAAAAATTATGTTTTGATGAAGAGGATAAACAAGTTGCGACGATGACAGTGACTAATTTTATATAATAATTTTATGTATTTACCTATAATTTAAAAATGTATTTGATAGAATAAAAATTTTCAATTTAACATGGTTTTGTATTAAATCTTATTTATATTCATTTATAAAATAATGAAATATAATATTTTGTTATTTGCTATTTTGAATGCTACAGCATTCACTCCCCCCTAAATTTGGAGAAAGACTATATATAATAGTGTAGAACTGGATGGCCGATAATAATAAATTCGATTACTAACAAATAAATGAAATATAAAAAAATAATTTACTTCAATCATATATTTTATATTGTACATTACTAAAAACACTTCCCGGGCGCGGCAAAGGTCCACAAAGGCCCACCACACAGTTGGCCAACCCTACCACACTGACTTCGTTGCGACCGCGAATGTCACTGACGGCTGTACTTATCATTATCGCAACGGACACGATAATATTGATCGATTACGATCATCACACACGCACGCGTACACTACAATGGAAAACAATAATCTTCATATATTTTATTGATGTTACCTATATTTATTAAGTAATTAATTAGGCCCATCTGAATCATTTGTTTACGGCTCCCAAAGTACATAATCCGGCTCTGATTATACTATACTACAAGATTTTAAACGCATCGAAGAATAAATTATGAATAATAGTTATAAAACGATGTAATTTTAATTATATTTATCCAAAAAAGGAAAATAAACTAATTTTGTAACTTGTTAAGTTAAATAAATAATAAATACATATAAGTATAGTTAAAAATTTAGTAAACCTAAGTTAAGATAAAGGGGTAAACCATAAACGGAAGTAGGTGTACAAATATTAGAGAGTACATGGTAGTACACAGAAGTATATGGAAGTACATGGAAGTACACAGATGTACACGGAAGTACATAGAAGTATATCGAAGTACATAGAAGTACACGGAAGTACATGGAAGTACGTGGAAGTACACTAAAATTAAAATTGTAAAAGTTAAAATTGAAATTGTAAAATGAAATGTGTTATTACACATGACCGTTCGTGTGAGCGTTTTTCGTCTTGTTTATGTATACATTTATAGGAAAATTCCAGAATTCGCATAAAATATGTAAAATTATCAGAATTTCGAAGGAGGGGGAGGGCCAAGCCCAACAATCCCCATTGCTGGCTACGGCCCTGAGACAATAAAAAATGATTTATTGTTGTGTGATAAATTACATAAAATAGTAATATTGTCTGTAAATATAATATAATTGTCAACATCTCATTTAGAAAAAATTAAAAAGAAAATCTGTACCAAATTGTTTTGAGATAGAAACGACAAATGAAAATATTCCATCTATAAACATTTGCCCATTTGAAGAAGCCGAGAAGTATTTAGACACATCATTGCCAATTGGTATATAAAATATATTAATCGCCAATGGATTTTCAAACAAATTTGTTACATCAAAAATTCATGACAAGGATATTGAATCAATAGAGAAATTTGCTCAAGAAATATCGCCAGATCTTATCGAAGAAAATAAATATGAAAAATATTATGGTACATTTAAAAATAACGTAAAAAAATTTAAAAATATTAACTGGTTACAAAAAAAATTTGTTTTGTATTTCTGATTACTACAAAAAAATGTATATAAAAAAACAATTGTCCAACTTTCAGCACCATAAAGTATTAACAAACCTAGTAATAAACACAGACCAAAAGTATACTAGAAACCGCAATTATCATTTAATGAAGATTATTTCGGTAATATTGATGATTTACCTGTATCAAAAGAATATAAATTGGATATAATAAATATCTATTTACCTACAGAAAGAGCTATTGTGCAAAAAAGAATTACTGAATGGATTAGAAGAAATGCAATGGATATATTTAATGATGAATAATTAAGTATAACATTGCATATTAATAATATTAGTTTAAATAACGATGATAATGAATCATTTAATGGAGAGATAGAAAATTATGTTGTAGCGAAAGTTTTGTTTTTTATGCAAAAAATCTGTTAACATAATGAAAATTGGTACTTTAGGCCATTCAAAGTGGTGGGTCTTTCATATTATTACAAACATCTAAAAATTCACAAAAAAAAAAAAAATAATGCTGTGGTAGGAAATCATGAAAAACAAAAATTACAAACCATTGATAGATATGAATGTGTTAAATAATCAGACAAGAGAGTTGCAAAATCCTAAAAGAATCAACATTACCGAAACAAACTACAACAAAGAAGATGTACTTGCACTGAAGAAATTACGCAACAATAGCAACAAACTAATATACACATACAAGAAAGACGTACCACTCAGACTCATTGTAAGTACAATTAATTTTCCGACATATAACCTAGAAGGACATTTGACAGGAATATTAAAAACGAAAATCTGGAAGACATCATCTTACATCAGAAACTCAACACACTTTGTGGAAAAAATAGAGCAAACTAACTGGGAAAAAGGAGATATTTTGTTAAGTTTTTATGTAGTTTCATTATTCACAATGGTGCCAGTAGAAGCAACGTTGGAGATTATAAAAAAGAAAAATGGCAAGATGACAAATTAAGCAACCTGGTGGAACTATCCACCAAGACAACAGTCTTTACTTATCAAAATACTATATATGAACAAACTGATATAATGGTAATGGGATCAAGACTAGTACCGGTTTTGCAAATACATTCATGGAATGACTTGAAGAAGAAGCTATGGAAACTTACGACTTAAAATCAAAATGTGGTTACGATATGTTGATAACACATTTGTGCAATGGCAGCATGGAGAAGATAAGTTAATAAGGTTCTTGAAACACCTTAATAGTATATAAACTAATGTACAGTTCACAATGGAAACAGAAAAAAATGAGCAGTTACCGTTTTGGACGTGCTAGTCAAGAAACAAACAAATGGAAAATTCGGAACAGGAGTTTACAGAAAAAGCACACATACCGATAGATATCTAAATGCCTATTCACATCACTGCCCTACGCAAAAAATTGGATTATTACCATACAATGGCAATAATAGCTGTCAGAATAGCCGACGAAGATCACATAAAGGAGGAAAAAACATTTTTACGACAAGCGCTTCAAAACAACGAATACACATAAACAAACATCAACAAGGCAATCAGAGAGAAAGGAAAATAATTAATATTATATTATTCCAAGAGAAGTCATTAAAATGGTAAGTGATTGATCATGGCTTATAATAGATCAACCACTTATCACTTTCAAAGATGAAGTGGACAAATAAATACTCAAGACACAATACATATTGGAACGAAATTACGCATAAGATTCTTAAAACTCAATGTTGTTCTATCAATGGGAACTTATTTTACATCAGTAAATCATCTTATAGATTTAACAAAAAATAATTCGAAGGATAAACATTTGTTAACATTGACCAATCTTAAACATGAAGATAAAATGAACTTCGCATCAACAGAAAAAATGTGCTTTACAAAAGTTGTAAGTATTTTAATTCAAGTTCCGGATACAAATGCTACAGTAGCTTATTTGTCAGTTATGAACAATATTTTATTATCTTATTAAGATAAAGAATTAAATTTAGAAGAAAGGATTTATAAAATGTAGTACAGTATTTTTTTTTTTTTTTTGAGAATTTGGAAAACATGGTTAAGTAACAACAATGGGTATACAATTAGTCATAATTTTATTATAACAAACTGCTCTTAATTGTATTGAAATTAATTTACATTCTCTAATACGGTTAGTTATAAAATTTCGTGTAGATAAAATTTAAATTCCAAATATGTTTGCCATATGGAATTTTAGTGGTCAAACATGTGAACAATTTTTTAGAGCTACAAAATCCCTTTCAACTACACTTTTAACCGTATTTAATTTTTCAATGAATGATATCATTTCCTGACTGAAGCGCATAAAGAAAATCAATGCACAGTGGGCCAGATAACTTACTTTTATGGCCAAAACTATATATTTAATAAAATAATTTAATTTATGTTTTATGTGTTGATTTAATACATAAATTGGAATTAAAAATGATTTTTGTTATTTAATATTATTTATTATAATTTAATTCATACTTTTTTATGAATTTTAATGATATTTTTTATCATACAGTGTTTATTTTTTGTAATAGATTTTTTTTGTAGCAAATATTTTTTTAATTTAACTTTTGAATATGTATTATTATATTAAAAACTAAAACTTATTGGATATTAATTCATTTTTTACAGTAATCAAGTAAAATTCAATTTCTTTGTTTAAATTAAAAACTACAATTTGAAATCAATTACACTGTAAATTATTAATAACTAGTATTAAAACATAAAACATAACAATAGATATTTGTACTAATTTTCGTCACTCGAACTATTTTCTATTAAAACGTTTTTTGGTACAACTGCAGTTAGTAATTGTAATACTTCTTGTGAGAAAAATGAATTTTTTTTGAGTGGTAATTTTCTGAGACTAGAAATGAGTGTATCAGATGACACTAACTGTCCATGTAACAGGTCTTCATTTGTCTGAATCCTAGAACATTTTCTTGAATAATTTTATATTGAATATTTTTAAGGTATTTATTGTGTGCTTCTTGTGCTTCTTCAGATATTTGGCCAATGGGAAGTAAAAGAGAAAATATTACTAATGAGATATGTAATAATATCTTCTGTACAAAAGCTGGCTTATAGTACCAAGGATTTTCTTTTACTAATAATTTAGCAGTTTCAGTCGCGTATTCACTGAATGATTTTTTATTTATTTCATAACCAAATGTCATAGCTTTAAGAATTGTTGCACAGCGTATAATAAAGCATTCTTTTATTCCTGTTATTTCAGTTGCCTTTCGAGGATCATCAAAAAATCTTCGAGAAGTGTTCCCATCATTGGATGTTTCTTCACTTCCTAATCTTACATAATCTACCTTAAACCCCATAATGGTTTTAAATTTTTCTTGAATTGTTTTTTCCTAAATAAAAGTTTGACTTTGTCTTCACCTCTTACTTGTCACTTTTTATATCTAGACGATAAGAAATGCGATTAAAATATTCAAAAAACCTAATCCAGGCATGCAATGTTAAAAGACCAAAATGAAGTGTTGTTGGGTCTATTTCCTTATTCATTACTTTTTTGATTCGGTTCATTTTTACAGGTGTAGCCTTACAAATATAACATATTTGTGCTAAAGTAGTGAATAAAACCGCATTATAAACTTTCCCACCGATCATTGTAAGTTGCAAATTAAGTGAAATATCTATATTATAGTTTTATATTGATAATTTTTTCGATTTTAATTTTAATTTAATTTTCAATATATTCTTTTTCATTTAAACCTATTTCTGTCGTTTCTTTTTTAAACTGAATACAAATTGGTCGACAATATCTTGTAGAAGACGGCCGAGGATTTTGCCATATAATTTGTTTGTTTGAATGGAATATACTCATAAATAATTGAATAGGTACTATTGATGTTAAATGTATTTGTGAGTCACTAAAATCTTCGATACATTTTTGCTTATATTCACTATGACCTGTACTACTATCAAAACCCCATTTTGTTATCAAAGTCATAGATATAATATTTTCGGCAGAAAAACTATCAACTACACTCCACGTACTTTGTATTATACGAAAAACTGTATGATCAAGAAGCTCTTGAAGATAAATTCCAGCAAGAGACTCGGTAATTTTGAACGCTTCTTTTGAAGGATAGCTCCGTGTTTTTGCTTCTCTTATTAAGTTGTAAGGTAAGTATATATCAGAATTGTTTTCTTTGACATTTAACCTAACAAGTTGATATTGATGTTTAGTCAATTTAACATTCACTAACAAAGACAATGCTTTATCTTCGTTCATGCAAGTGACATACATTTTTTTATTTTTATTTTCCCAACATTTTCTTATTTTAGATGCCCTAGTAGGAGTAAGTATTAGTCGATTCATTTAATAGTTTTGCAGCGTTCTCTTCTCCAATGATCGTAAAGTCATAGATGTAGCATATGTCACTTTAGATTTGGAAATATGTGTTCGAATAACTTTCTTTTTTCTACGCTTTGATCTTTCACTACACAATTCAAAAACTATTTCTGGACGACTCCCTTTAGACGTAGAGGGTAATTCATCAAGGTCAGTAGTGGTATTTTTAGGTATTTCGTAAATTGATTTACTTAGCCATTCAGAATCATTTTTAAACAAAATTACTTTGGTCCTATTACATTTTTTCCACCGCTTAAACATTTAACTGCTAATACGATATATGGATTGTTTAAAAAAGGTATAATTTATAAATAGGCAACTATAAGCAACAATAATTTTTACAACTTTTTAAATTACTAAGTTTAGTATAAATTTAATAAGTTTTAATGACAAGACTGGTGCTCAGACTAAAAATACATACTTTACCAAACAAAGTATACTAGTATGAAATTCAATAATTTATTTTGAAATAACCAAAATATAAAATTAAAAAATATCACTAAATTATTCTTAATAATAAAACATACGTGCTAACTTCCGACGAATCGATGAAAAACAAACAAATGTTTTTCTGTTTAAATTAAACTTTTAACAGCCAAATACGTAATAAATAACAGATAGCAAACTGTAAAGTCAAATGAGAAGTTAATATACTATAATTATCATAAATGTCATAAATAAGCGTGCTGATAGAGTGACGGGTACTTGATTTATAATCTACAATAAGTAGTTAATCGAATAAGATAGAGAAATCAATTACTAATGATAAGTTTTATTTTTGGGTTTTGACCAACTGTTGTTATATTCTGGCCCACAGTGCAATGCAATGAAAACAGAAGTTAAGAAAGCATCATTAAATTATAATTTTTTCCGAGAAAAAAAATGAAAACATCAAGTAATATAGATTTTAATATTTACACTTATGATACAATTTTAAGTATTATTAATAAGAATCTTATAGATGCAAAATATATAGCTGAAAATAATCTTGAGTTGAAAATAAACCAAAAGAATATCGTTAAAGAATAACAATTATTTTTACATAGTAAAAACATAAAGGAAAATATATAAATTATAATAATGAGGCATAGACATCTGATAAAGAATTACTACATTTTAACTCAAATAGTTCAACCCACACTTGTATAGATCATTTGTCTGATGAATTAGAGCGAGAAACTGTAGAAGATTTAGACAATATATTAATACTAGAAAATTGTAAAATGGGTTTAAGCTTAAAAAAATTTACTAAGCAGTTTATCAATCATCAACACAATAATGTTCAGGATATGTAGATGTACCAACTAATTCACAATTAGTTGAAATCACTTAAAAAGAACAAAAAGTCAATGGTGCATAAAATATCATCGATGTGTTGGCTTATAGTACAACATAGTGATAGAGTCAGTAACAATAGATTACGTCTGTCTATACATAAATCGAACAAATTGCATTGTAATAAATCAATTATAATAAGAAAAATTTTTTTAGAAAAAAAATTGTAAATAAATAAATAAAACATAATGTAAAAAACATTCAAAAAAATGATTGTTTTATATAACTAAATAATTTTCCTTTACTAATAGAATTTATATAAATATTAAAGATTAAATAATATGCACGGAAGTACACGGAAGCGTGAAGTATGATGTTTTAGCCTAAGTGTTATAAAACCCTGTTAAAAATAAACTGCAACTTATTTGCAAACAATTTTTAAAAATGTAAATTTAAACTTATGAGGAATATAAATATAAGATACGAACTACTATAGTTATATACCAATTTATTAATCCATATTGTAACAATTCAAAACAAAAAATTTATAAAAAAATAAAGTAAAAATAGGAAGTATCTGATTTTCTTTTTTTAAAAGTTATTTAACATAAAATTATTTACAATATTCTAGTTAAGAATATGTAAAAAAAATAATAGATTCAAATGCTTATATTTTGTACTTCATACCAATATTTTTCTCAAACACAAATAGAAGCCACCCATAATAAACTTTAAAAAACACGTTGACTCAAATTTAAAATAGGCAAAGAATAAGTGTAATATTAAGGACATAGTTGTTGTTTAAAAGTTACCTTGGTTATAATCATCTAAAGCTAAGAAAAGGAATAAAATATTATGGAGTGCAATGTTCTAGTGTACATAAAGAGTTTTGTTGAAAATTTCTAAAATTTAGAATATTAATTTCCTGCATATTACAGGGTAGTATTAGATTTTAATCGAATCGAAAAGTATATTTATTTTAGTAGTTATAAAATGTAATTTTTTTTTAATTCTCCAAGAGAAAACAAGTTAATTCTGATTTTCCATTAATCAAATTGAATTCACACAAAAATAAAAAAAATAAATATATATATAATTGAAGTTATAAATGCAATATATATGATGAATTGGAGGATTGTGAATTGCAACTGGCTCGGTAGCATTTCATTTCACCAGCCCAAAACACAGTAAATTCAAAAAATTAGTAGAAATGTAATACAATAAAAAAATAACAATCATAAATAAGAAAAAAATTACTCCGGCTCACCGGGAAAATTCCCAGGCTCCCGATGGCACAATCTACCATTGATATGATGTAACCAATTTTTTAAATAAAAGTTACTTGACCAAATTTAAAATTGCAATGTTCCAATGAGGATTATAAATATTAGATTAGAATTATTTAGTTATATAATAATTTATAATTCTAAGTTGTAACAACTCAAAACTAGATAATTTATAATAAATGAGGTAAAAAAGGAAATGTTTTAGGTTTTATTTAATTTATTAAGTTATTTAACATAATATTATTTACAATGTTTTGATTATGAATATGTAAAAAAAAATAGATTAAGATGCTTATATTTTTGTACTTCATACCAATATTTTTCTCAAACACAAATAGAAGCCACCCATAATAAACTTTAAAAAACACGTTGACTCAAATTTAAAATAGGCAAAGAATAAGTGTAATATTAAGGACATAGTTGTTGTTTAAAAGTTACCTTGGTCACAATCATCTACAGCTAAAAAAAGAAATAAAATATTATGGAGTGCAATGTTCTAGTGTACATAAAGAGATTTGTTGAAAATTTCTAAAATTTAGAATATTAATTTCCTGCATATTACAGCGTGGTATTAGATTTTAATCGAATCGAAAAATATATTTATTTTAGTAGTTATAAAATGTTGTAATTTTTTTTTAATTCTCCCAGAAATAACAAGATAAATCTGATTATTCATTGATCAAATTCAATAAAAAAAAAAAATAAAAAAAATACATATATATGTTACGGTCAAAGTATATAATCGGGCATTATAATACAATGCCCGGGCAATGTTTACAATGACCAACTGTATTAGTCAATGTGGAAAATTATGCACTTCGCCCGGGCATTGTACACAATATCCAAAACACAGCGGGCAATTATAATAAAAATAATCAAACAGCTTTTTTTTAAGAGTATTAAACAATAATAAAAAGCAAAATACACCAAAATAATAATATAAATGTTATGCTTTTGTTTGTTTTTCTATTAATCTATATTTATTTATTTTTACAGCTTAAACTATCATGACATTTAGAAGCACATAACTTTCCTGCAGTTCTACATTTGCATTTGCTAGTTTTGTATTGTTTTTTACAGTTTCATCTATCATATCCTTGACCACCAAGATTTGAAAATTTTCTACCATATCAATCTGGACAAACGATTCTTTGCACACTTCAAATTGGTTTCTGGAGTACAATTGTTGAAGTTTTCCTTCAGTGGTACCAATTTCATTCAAAATTATTATGCGATAATATGACGTGTGTATGGTTTTATAATAATAGACCTAAAATAATAATTATTGTAAATATCGAACACATTATCGCAATTTAACGATAATATACGATATGTCATTAACGAGTGGTTCTCTGTGATATCGAATCGACATACACAGGAATAATATTTAAATAAATAAAAAACAAAAATTAACATTGCCCAAACACAATTGGGCATTTTACATAATGCCCGGGCAATGTAACTAATATAAAAAACAGATTCAGTTTTGCCCGAATTTAGTGGGCATTGTATACATTGCCCGGGCATTGTATTACAATGCCCGAATTATACACTTTGACCGTAACATATACATTGAAGTTATAAATGCAATATATGATGAAGTGGCGGATTCTGAATTGTAACCGGCTCGCCAACATTTCATTTCACCGGCCCAAAACACAATAAATGAAAAAATTAAGTAGAAATGTAATACAATAAAAAAAATAACAATCATAAAGAAGAAAAAAATTACTCCGGTTCACCGGGAAAATTCCCAGCTCCCGGTGGCACAATCTACTATTGATATGATGTAACCAATTTTTTTATAAAAGTTTCTTGACCAAATTTAAATTTGCAATGATAAAATGAGGATTATAAATATTACATTAGCATTATTTAGTTATATAATAATTTATAATTCTAAATTATAACAACTCAAAACTAGAAAATTTATAAATAAATGAGGTAAAAAAGAAAATGTATTAAGTTCTATTTAATTTTTAAAGTTATAAATCATAATATTATTTACAATGTTCTAATTAAGAATATGTAAACAAAAATAATAGATTAAAATGCTTGTATTTTTGTACTTCATACCAATATTCTTATCAAACACAAAATGAAGACACTCATAACATATTTTATAAAACTGGCTGACTTAAATTTAAAATAGGCAAAGAATAAGTGTAATATTAAGGACATAGTTGTTGTTTAAAAGTTACCTTGGTTATAATTATCTACAGCTAAAAAAAGAAATAAAATATTATGGAGTGCAATGTTCTAGTGTACATAAAGAGATTTGTTGAAAATTTCTAAAATTCAGAATATTAATTTCCTGCATATTACAGCGTGGTATTAGATTTTAATCGAATCGAAAAATATATTTATTTTAAAAGTTATAAAATGTGATTTTTTTTTAATTCTCCCAGAAATAACAAGATAAATCTGATTTTTCATTGATCAAATTGAATTCATAAAAAAATATAAAAAAATACATATATATATTGAAGTTATAAATGCAATATATGATGAAGTGGCGGATCCTGAATTGTAACCGGCTTGGTAACATTTCATTTCACCGGCCCAAAAGATAATAAATTCAAAAAATTTGGTAGAAATGTAATACAATAAAAAAAAAAATAATCATGAATAAGAAAAAAATTACTCCAGCTCACCGGAAAAATTCCCAGGCTCCCGGTGGTACAATCTACCATTGATATGATGTAACCAATTTTTTAAATAAAAGTTACTTGACCAAATTTAAAATTGCAATGTTCCAATGAGGATTACAAATATTAGATTAGAATTACTTTAGTTATATAATAATTTATTATTCTAAATTATAACAACTCAAAACTAGAAAATTTATAAATAAATGAGGTAAAAAAGAAAATGTATTAAGTTCTATTTAATTTTTAAAGTTATAAAACATAATATTATTTACAATGTTCTAATTAAGAATATGTAAAAAAAAATAGATTAAAATGCTTATATTTTGTATACCAATATTCATATCAAACACAAAATGAAGTCACACATAACATATTTTATAAAACTGGCTGACTTAAATTTAAAATAGGCAAAGAATAAGTGTAATATTAAGAACATAGTTATTGATTAAAAGTTACCACGGTTATAAACATCTACATCTAAAGAGAGGAATAAAATATTATGAAGTGCAATGTTCTTGTGTACATAATGTGTTCTGTTGAAAAATTTTAAAATTTAAAGTAATAATTTCCTACATATTACAGCGCGGTATTACATTTTAATCAAATCGAAAAATATATTTATTTTAGTAGCTATAAAATGTGATTTTTTTTTAATTCTCCCAGAAATAACAAGATAAATCTGATTTTTCATTGATCAAATTGAATTCATAAAAAAATATAAAAAATACATATATATATATTGAAGTTATAAATGCAATATATGATGAAGTGGCGGATTCTGAATTGTAACCGGCTCGCCAACATTTCATTTCACCGGCCCAAAACACAATAAATGAAAAAATTAAGTAGAAATTTAATACAATAAAAAAAATAACAATCATAAAGAAGAAAAAAATTACTCCGGTTCACCGGGAAAATTCCCAGGCTCCCGGTTGCACAATCAACCATTGATATGATGTAACCAATTTTTTAAATAAAAGTTACTTGACCAAATTTAAAATTGCAATGTTCCAATGAGGATTATAAATATTAGATTAGAATTATTTAGTTATATAATAATTTATAATTCTATGTTGTAACAACTCAAAACTAGATAATTTATAATAAATGAGGTAAAAAAGAAAATGTTTTAGGTTCTATTTAATTTTTAAAGTTATAAATCATAATATTATTTACAATGTTCTAATTAAGAATATGTAAAAAAAATAATAGATTAAAATGCTTATATTTTTGTACTTCATATCAATATTCTTATCAAACACAAAATGAAGCCACTCATAACATATTTTATACAACTCGTTGATTCAAATTTAAAATAGGCAAAGAATAAGTGTAATATTAAGAACATAGTTGTTGTTTAAAAATTACCAGAGTAATACTTTTTTGTAGCTAAAGAGAGAAATAAAATATTATGAAATTCAATGTTCTAGTGTTCATAATGAGTTTTGTTGAAAATGTCTAAAATTTAGAGTAATAATTTCCTGCAAATTACAGCGTGGTATTAGATTTTAATCGAATCGAAAAATATATTTATTTTTATTGTTACAAAAAATGTAATTATTTTTTAATTCTCCAAGAATATACAAGTTAAATCTGATTTTTCACAGATCAAATTAAGTTGATAAAAAATATTTAATTTAAGAAAAAAATAAAATATACGATTTTACTCATTTTTTAAATAAATACAATATGAGGAAATTTAAATTTACAAAGGAATCCTTAGGAATATAAATTTAAAATGGGAACGCATTTGGTTAAACTATGATGTGTTTTCTTTATTTTAATACTCCATGACATAGAATTTTAACACATTTTTAACAAGTAAAGATTAGTTATTGAAATACTTATGAATTATATTAAAAATGAAATATGTTTTTGTTATTTAAAAGAAAATTGACATGACTAAATTTAAAATTGCAATGATGCAATGAGGAATATAAATATAAGATAATAACTCTTGTGTATAAATAACAATTTACTATTTTGTGTTTCAACAATCCAAAACAAATAAAATGTATAAAAAAATGAAGTAAAAAAAAAAAGGTTAGGTTAGAGTTGGTAAGTCAAGTTGCGTTTATTTGATCGATACGAATACACATTTGTTACATTTTCGTTCGGTTATCTACGCCGCGATAATTTCAATTAAGTTCATTAGTCAACAATCGTGTTCTATTCTCGACTGTCACAGTGAACTTTGCCCGGGCGCCATGCTGCCTTCACTGGGCCGCAGTCGGTTTGCGATAGTAAACCGCCGCCCACCATTAACATCAATAACACCGATAATAATAATAAGAAAAATAAATCTATTTCACCCATTTCACCTACTCCTCAGACCTCGGTCAAAAAACTTAAAACATCTGTTGTGACACAAGATAGTCCGTCTGCATCTCAACTTTTAATTATCAATTCTACCTCCTCCATTGAAACATCATGCGAGATGGAAAAACAGCATAATATTGTCGAAATCTTTGCATCTAGTTACAGAGGCCCTCTTCATGTCATTATTTCTTCTCAGAGCAATAATAATATTGGTAATCTGCATCCCTTCAAACTAGGAAAAGTTTCCATAAAAACTTTCAACGGTATAACAAACATCTCACCTATTGGCGCACACAAAATTAAAATAACTTTTAATTCGTTATCTAATACTAATGAATGTCTTTCTTCTTCTTGGTCACCTGAAAACGACTATGTTGACTCCATACCGAGATCATTTATCTATAGTCTTGGTGACATTCTTTTTGATTTGTGTGTCTCGGAGGACGACTTCTGGGATAGATGGGAATGCTGCCACAAAATTATCGAATTTCGACGAATTAATATTAAGCGTAATAATGAAAAAATTCCTTCATAACTTGTTGAATTGAAATGTTTATCTCCAAAACTCCCTGAAAATCGTTTTACTACGTCTCCTCATTGTTTTAACTGCAAGTCGGACCACATTGCCTCTGACAGATCTTGTCCTGAATGGATCACACAAAAAGACATCAAAAGAATTATGGCCGTCGAAAACAAATCTTATGCAGAAGCTACCCAAATCATACGCTCTGGAATCGTTCACAAGGCCCATCAAAGGTAATCAAAATACTTAAAAAAAGGTAATCAAAATACTTTTTATGTACAGGAAGCCATATCTCCTCTCCCTCTTTCCATATTTCTTCGCCTTTCAAATTCCTAATCCTTAAAAATGAATAAAAAAATAAAAGATTTTAACTCAAATAAATTCAAAGCATCTCAGTATCCCACTTCCCTATCACAGAATGTTTTCTCTTCATTCCCCAATAGTTGTTTCTACAATTTTGCTGACCATTCTGTAACTAAAGATTGAGAGCTACTTGAATCAATTTCCTTACGAAACAGATCACATTTTCACTTCTCCAAGCATCAGGTGATCAATTTCACTCTCCTTCTGTTTTAAAATCTTTAATTGAGTCTTCACTTCACAAATTTCTAACCTCTAATTTTGATGATGACTAATAATTCTCCTTTTTTATTATCTCCTCTACCTACTAATTCTTCATGTTATTATAAAATTTTCCAATGGAATGTAAAAAGCGTTCGTTTCCATTTCTTGGACCTAGCCTCGGTCCTCCACTCGAAAGAGTATTCCTTTGTCTTAATATTTTAAACCTAGCTTAGGCCTGGTCAACAATTCTCATTATCATCCTTTTATCTCATTCGTTCTGATCAGGTTGACGGATATGGTAGAGTAGCCAATGCCACCTACCAGTCTATCCAAATCAGAGAGATCTCAATAGACGTTTGAATCAAAAATGAATTACAGTGACACATTGATTTGGTTGGCATTGAGGCTTTCATCAACCATGAAAAGCCTCTTAAATTATTGTCCTTTTATATTCCTTCTTCCGCTAACCCTCCCACTGTATTGATTGATAACATTTTTAGTCTTGTAGGATATAATACCATATTAGGTGGCGATATCAATGGCCAAAATCCTGCGTAGGATAACAGATGTATCCAAAGTTATCGTGGTGAAATCATATATTCTTCCATTTCCAAATTTAATCTAAGTTGTCTTAATTGCGGCATTCCTACGCGTGTCAATTGACCTCCCTTCCCCAACACCACAGTTGACATATCAGTTTCCTCCAATGCCCTATTTTGAACGCTTCCTTGGTATCCTCTCGAAGTTCCTCATGGCAACGATCACTTCCCTATGACAGTTGAATACGCAGCTCTATCTCCACCGTCATCTTCTGCATATGACTCAAGCATTTCTTGTCCAAGGTAAAATTTTCTTAAGAAAGCCTTAAGGCTGATTGGTCTCTTTTTTTCTTTTTATTTAGACTCTCTTATTGAAGGTTTTGAGCTTTCTTCCTCTTCTTTAGATAATTACAATAACTTTGTCTCCATTTTAGCCCACGCTTCTCGAATTTCCATCTCTTTTAAAAGCACTTCTCGTGAATTTTTCTCCATATCTCCCATCAGGTGGAATACCTCTTGTTCCGAAGTAAGTCAAAAATCGTTCAACCACATTCAAAAAATATAGGTCCACGGGGTCCATTTATGACTTCCTTTCTTATTAAAGGATCAATGGAAAGAGCAAACGCGTTTTTAAGATTTAAAAAATGAATTTTTGGAATAATTTCTGTTCTATCCTTAATCACTCTACCTATCTTCACGATTTTTAGTATACTGTTAAAAAATTTAAAAATTGTGTCAATCGCAAAACGCCTTCTCTTAACGAAAAATGGTTTCCTTTTTATATTTTTTTCATTTTGTGACAAAGTTTCACCTCCATACGTTCTCTCTTGCCAGGAAACATGTCCTTCTCCTCTTCCTATTCCAAACAACTTTGTTCCCAGTTCACATTTTCTTACTGCTCCTTTAAACCTTAGGGGGCTTTCCTTTGCTATTTCTTTACGTTCCTCTCTTGTTCCAGGTCTTGATGGCATATTCGTCATTACTCTACAAAATATTTCCAATAAAGCCCTTGACCATTTGTTAAGTATCCTTAACGATATTTAACTTAACAGATTTCAGACCTATAGCTCTATCGTTCGTTCTTTGTAAAATAACTGAATACATAATCAAAATTCGTTTTGACTGGTTATTAGAAAAAAAACTGTCTAGGTCCAACAATTTATTTGGCTTCTGTCGTGGTATTGGTATCAAAATTTGTTGCTTCTGCTTACCAGTCTTTCTGCAATAAGGAATTTCTTTCTGCATCATTTGTAAACATTGAAGGTGCTTTTGATTTGGTACACAACCCATCTCTCGTATCATAACTTGCTTCATTGTATATTCCTTACTATTTATGTGATTTTATTTCCTCACTTTTTAGCAGCGTTCCCTTATGTTTTCATCATATTCCGGTTTTATTTCTATGAGATTAACGCATAGAGGTTTTCCTCAAGGCAGTTGCCTTAGTCCCCTACTTTTTAATATTTACATATCCTCCATCTCCCATTCCTTAATTTCACAAAACTTTCAGATGCTTTTATATGCAGACGACATAGTTTTATTTTTTTCTAATAATTTCCTAGAAACTTCACTTAATATATTAAGCGAAACCCTGAGAAGTCATTCCATAGCATTTTCCACAATTTTCTTCGTCACTTCACCCAAAAAAAGTAGTTTTATGATATTTAATCGTAGACAAATCAAAGCCTATCCACATATTGTTTCAGGTAATCAAATTATTTATTCTTCTTCTTCCATTACTTATCTAGGGTTAAAATTTGATCATAAACTTAAATGGGTTTTACATTTTCAGTATTTCTGACACTATTTCTCGTTGGTCCAACTTCCTTCGTTTTACGACAGGTACAAACTAGGGTTCTCATCCATCTTGCCTCCTCCAAACTTTTAATTCTGTCATTAAATCAAAGTCAGACTATGGTTCTTTCATCTTTGCTTCTGCCTCCCTCACACCATAAAAAACTCAATTTCATTGTCTCTTCATGTCTTCGCACTATCATTGGTGCTGTTCATTACTCTCTTTTACTCTAGAAGTAGAATATTCTTGTCCTCCTATCGAACTCAGAATTAGACGCTTATCAGGAAAGTTGTTGTTCAAAAGTTTGGTTACACCTAATCCTTCGCTCTTTCAGACATTCGTTTTCATAAAATCTTCTTGGATTTACGTTCATAAAATTCTTCCTATTCTTGCTTCAGTCGTTTTTTCATGCTTGTCTTTATGGACAATTATATATCGCTCAATCCTTCAACTACAACTATATGACTCCATATCTTGCACTTTCTTTCTAAACCTGATGATAAAATTGCTCCGAATTTTCTTGGATATGCTCCAATAAATCTGTTTCGTTTTCCTCATATAATTAGTTGAATACTTGTTCAATGACATTCTTCAGTTCAATTTCCCTATCTCCTTTCAATTTTCACTGATAGCTCAGTTTCATCTAATTCGACCGGGTTTTCGTTTTTCTCCGCTACCTTCAATGTTTCTTTTGCTGATAAGCTTAACGCATTTCCATCGTCATTCACTGCTGAATGTTATGCCATTACAAGTGCCTTAGAACTTATCTCCTCGTTAGAACATAATAATATTCTGATCGCCACTGATTTCTAATCTTGCCTTTTTGCTATTTTATCTAATCCATTCAATTCTTTTGTATCTTCCTTGTCCTCCTCATCAAATCTTTAATCTACCATCTTAGTCTTGAACATAAACTTGTAAAATTTATTTGGGCTTATACTTTACACCAGTATTTTTATCGAACACAAAATTATACCACTTAAAACATATGTTCTACAACTTGTTGACTCAAATTTAATATAGGCAAAGAATAAGTGTAATATTTAAAACATAGCTGTTGTTTAAAAGTTACCACGCTGCAAGGCTTTATGAGCTATAGAATGTATTAAAATATTATGAAGTGCAATATTTTAGTGTACATATTATAATTTTGATGACAAATTTTTAAATTAAATGAAATAATTTCCATGATATTAAAGTGTAGTATAAGATTTTAATAAAATTGAAAATAATATTCATTTTAGCAGTTATAAAAGAATGTAAGTTTTTTTAATTCTCTAAGAATGAATAAGTTCATTCTGATTTTTCACTGATCAAATTGAGTTGATAAAAAAATATATGATTCAAGTTAAAATTAAGATATACACAGTATGTCTGAAAAGTTCTTGAACTAAATTTAGTTAGAGAATATAAAAATTGTTTTATTGCTCATACAACTAATGGTTCATATTTTATAAAGCCTATGGAGTATGTTGGAGTATATTCGGCTGTGTACGATGTGTTTGTGGTACCTTGTACGAGCTTGCATAAGGGAACAAAGATACGCAATAAAATTTTGTGATCGACTTCAAAAATCGTTTATAGAAACTTATTCTATGATACAGCAAACATTTAGGGGTGATGTTACATCATGTACTAATACGTATACGTGGTGGAAGCAATTTAAAAACCGTCAAGAGTCTCTGGGTGGCGACGAACGAAGTGAAAGAGCATCAACGGTTGTTCACGACGAAAATGTTTCCAAAGTGCGTGCGCTGCTACTCGAAAAACCTCATCTTACCCTTCGGATCATAGCAGAAAAGCTTAACATCGGTAAAGACGCAGTACGTACAAAATTTGTTCTCGTTTTGTTCCACATTTTTTGACCGACGAACAAAAACAGACGCATCTTTCTTGCAGCCGAGACTTCATTGAAACTGCCGAAAGCGATCCAATTTTTTTAAAAACCTTTGTATCGGGTTCTGAATGTTGATGTTTCATGTATGACCCTCAAACTAAACGGCAATCTTCAGTGTGGTTAAGTCCGGGAGAACAAAGACCAACGAAAGTGAGGCAGCAAAAATAAAAAATCAAAACAATGTTAATCGCATTTTTCGATTCAAAGGGCCTGATTCACTGTGAATTTGTTCCAACTGGACAAACAGTGAATGCTAAGTTTTGTTTGGAATTGATGAAGCGCCTAATGCATCGCATTTGTCGAATCCGACCTGAATACTGCAATCCGGGCAGTTGGACTCTCTTGCATGACAATGCTTCAGCTCTAACAGCAACACTTTTGACGCGTTTTTACGCTGAAAATCAGATCACAGTCTATCTCATCCGCCCTATTCACCCAATTTGGCTCCGGCAGATTATTTTTTATTTCCAAAGCTCAAACTGAAAATGAAAGATCACTTTTTTGACGACATTCCAGCGATCCACAGAACTTGTACAGAGCAGTTAAAGGCAGTTCCACAAAATGTAATCTCTAGAGCGTTTGAACACCTTTATGAGCGATATAACAAGTGTATAAGTAGACAAGGAATTTATGTAAAAGGTTAATGTAAATAAAGTCATTTATCTTTAAATCTGTGTTTTTATTAAATTTGGTTCGGGAACTTTTCAGACATACTGTGTATAGTGTCACATATTTTTTAAATACAACTAACGGCTAAATTTAATGTTGAAAATTTTTTTTTTCTTGACATTAGATTTTAATCGAATTTTGGAATATAATGGTGTTAATAGTTATAAAACAATGTATTTTTTCTTCATGAAAGGTTAAGTTAACTCTATTTAAAAAATAAAATAGTCGATTATATTAAAAAATTATATAACCTAAGTCAAAAATGAATTTTATAATGTTAAATATTAAAAAAAAAATGAAAAAATAAAAAAAATAGCCATGACCAAATTTAAATCTGCAATGACCCAATGAGGATTAGATATTAGAGATAAAAACTAATGTATTTATATAATAATTTATTATTCTGTATTGTTACAATCCAAAACTTAAATGTTTATAAATAAATGATGTAAAAATGGAAATATATCTCGTTTTATTTAATTTTTAATGTTATTTAGCATACAATTATTTTCAAAATTTTTAAAGTTATAAATCATAATATTATTTACAATGTTCTAATTAAGAATATGTATAAAAATTATAGATTCAAATACTTATATTTTTGTACTTCATACCAATATTCTTATCAAATACAAAATGAAGCCACTCATAACATATGTTCTACATATCGTAGATTCAAGTTTAAAATAGGCAAAGAATAAGTGTAATATTCAAAACATAACTGTTGTTTAAAACTGATCTTTATAGTATCTTGATGAAGCTTTACAAAGATATTTAAATATTATGAAGTGCAATGTACTAGTTTACATATTATAATCTCATTAAAAAATATAAAATTAAATGAAATTATTTCCAGGGCATTAAAGTGTAGTATTAGTTTTTAATCAAATTGAAAAAGAAAATAATTTTGTAGTTGTTAAATAAGGTAATTTTTTTTTAATTCTTTAATAATGAACAAGTTAAATCTGATTTGTCACTGAACAAAGTAAGTTGATAATATATATATATATAGTTTAAGTTATAAATAAAATAAATGATGTTATCTATTTTTTAAATAAAAGTAACTCGACAAAATTTAATGTTAGAATAATTTCTTCAGGAACATAAACTTAAAATTTGAACTAGTTTGTTTAAATTATGTTTTTTATATTAATATTCCAAGACATCACATTTTAACTTTTTTTTAATTCGCAATGATTAATTATTAAGACACTTAAAGATTAAGTTGAAAATCAAATATGTTTTCGCTATTCTAGAAAAATGTGACATGACCAAATGTAAAATTGCAATGATCCAATGAGGAATATAAATATAATATATGGACTAGTGTATTTGTATTATGATGTATTTATCATTATTTAACAATTCAAAACTGAAAAATATATAAATATATGAAGTAAAAAATGAAATGTATCTGGTTTAATTTTTTTTATTCTAAAGTTATTTAACATAATATTAATTACAATGTTCCATTTACAAATATGCAAATAAATTATTTATTTAAATGCCTATATTTTTGTAGTTTACACCAATATTTTTATCAAACAAAATACAAAACCACTCATAACATATGTTTCTCATCTCGCAGACTCAAATTATAAAAAAAAAAAACTCAGGCTAAATATAATATTCAAGACAAAACTGTTTAAAATTTACCAATTTCCATGGCAGTATCAGCTATACAAAGGAATAATATCTTATGAAAAGCAATAAACTATTGTACATATTATAATATTGTAAATAAATTTAAAATTAAATGAAATAATATCCGGCGTATTACAGCATGTTATTAGATTTTAACATAAAATGATTTAATTATTTTTTAATTCCCCTAGAATGAACTTGTTATTTTGATTTATAATTGAGAAAATTGAGTTAATAAAATATATATAATTTAAGTTAAAAATAAAATATTTGATGATAATCATTTTTTAAATAAATGTTATTTGAACAAATTTAATGTTATACAGATTTCTTTAGGAACATAATGTTTTGTTTGTTTTTTTTTTAAAGTGACTTGATTTAATTTACAAACTGCACATTGTTCGGTAATTAATAGTGAGGGCGAGTGGCGACACTGACGACCGATGTGCGTCGTCGCCACCTTGCTGCTTCTTGTGGCCTATTGTGACCCGACGACGCATACCTGACGTCGTGACCGTTTTGCTCAGCACGCTCCGGGTTCTTTCGTCGTCGTCGTACCCGTGGGTCTTAACGATTTTGTTTGTTTTTAACTATACCTTAACGCAGTGGTGCGCAACCTGGGGGTCGAGACCCCTAAGGGGGTCGTGAAATTTTATTAGGGGATCGCCAATAATTTTACACTAAATGAAAAAGTTATATACTATGTATAATATACATTGTATATTATTGTATAGTTTTATCTTATCGACTTGTCATCAGATGAAAATCTACGTATTAGATTTCAAGAAAATGCGTGTGATACATTTTGGATTTCCATCAAATCTGAATATCCAGAATTATCAAAACAAGCCATATCAATTTTACTTCCTTTTGCATCAACTTATTTATGCGAAACAGCATTTTCAACACTAACGATAATTAAAAACAAATATCGCTCCAGATTAAATGTTGAAGCTGATTTAAGAGTAGCAGTGTCAAATATCAAACCAAACATAGAATCAATCATGTCTACAATGCAAGCTCAGGTCTCTCATTAAAATAATTAAATAGTAATTTTATAATTTTGAAAATATTAAAATTTTGATTATCATTATAATAATACATTTTTTAATTTTAGATTTTATAAAACTCTAATTTTGTATTTTTTTTTCATGTTTTTGATTAATTAAATTGAAGAAATATTAAAATTGCCTAAAATTAACGATTTAATGTATATGAATAAAATGTTTGTATACATTAAGACTATTAAGTAAATTTATATTATACACTTACATAATGTTGGTAGGAAGGGGGATCGTATTATCAAAATAAATCATTTTGGGGGGTCGTGGATCATAAAAGGTTGCGCACCACTACCTTAACGGAATTCGTCCACGTTTTATGTCTATCGCACACATGGAATTATCCGCCTTTTCGCGTTTCGCTATGAACATTGTACGACGGTCTCGTTTGCTTATAACGGCAATTTTAATTGCACCTAGCTACGAGTGTCATCTGCGCTCGCAGGTCGTATTATATTTATCTTTATTATTTTATTTTTATTTTGTATTTTTAAATTATATCACTGATATTGTATATATATTTAAGTTGTAAGCCCATTGGGGACATGTTATTTAACATACTGTTAGTTTTAATGTTTTTAATTAAGAATAAGTAAAAAAAAATATGTATTCAAATGATTATATTTTTGTCGTTTACATGAATATTCTTATCAAACACAAAATAAAACCATTAATATCATATATTCTATATATCGTAGGCTAAAATTTAAAATAGGCTCAGGCTAAATTTATTATTCAAGACAAAGCTGTTGTTTATAATTTACCAATTGTCATGACTTTATCAGCTATACAAAGGAATAATATATTTTGAAATGGAATGGTATATGTATAATATAGTATACATATTATAATTATGGTGAAAAATTTAAAATTAAATGAAATAATTTTAATGAAATTAAAGTGTAGTATTAGATTTTAATCGAATATCAGAATATGTTGGTTTTATTATTTATTAAATAATGTATTTTTTCTCTCCAAGAACGTTTAAGTTAACTCTTTTGTAAAAATAAAACAAGTCGAGTTAATTAAAAAATCTATAATATAAATTAAATTGAATTTTATAATTTTAAACATAAAAAAAATATAACTATTAAAATTAACTTGACCAAATTTAAAGTTGCAAAGATTTCATTAGGAATTTAAATTTAAAATATAAACTCGTTTGATTAAATTATTTGTTTTTCTTTATTTTAATATTTTAAAATATAACATTTTATCTTATTTATTTAACTAGTAAAGATTAGATATTAAAATATGTATAAATTAAGTTAAAAAAGAATTGTGCGTTTACTTTTTTTTAAAAATGTAACGTGACCAAATTTTAAGTTGCAATGATCAAATTAGGGATATTAAAAAAAGGGTATTTCTCACAATGAAATATTATATTAGATATATATATATTTATATATAAGAATATAAATATTATATTAATTCTTGTAAAATATTATTATATTAAGATCTAACAGATATTTATATAGTAAATGGGATAAGATAATGTTCAAAAAGAATTCAGCCTTCATATACATATTAAGATATTGATAATGATCCTACAATGGACAAACATTAACCTTTTTTATTATATATACAAGAAATTGGTTTAACAAATATTGAACTTATCATAAAAATAATATAATATAAAAAGTAAATGTAATGTACGGTTTTAATTATATTTATATCTTACCTGGTATTATGTCTTTATTAGTCATTCAAATCAATAAATAAATTATATTTTATTAATCTATTTTACTTATTTCTTATATTTATCCAAGACAGGCAACTCAACTAAATTTTTTAACTCGATAAGTAAAGTAAATAAAAGTTTGTATAAGTTAATTTAAAAATGAACTAAATTTTATTTATATTTTTTTTTAAAAAATTGTTACTTAATATTTTTTAAAGTTGCAATGATTCAAAAGAACTATCATGTAAACTATAGTCATATTTTTACATACATGCCTGGGTCTTCTCAATAGCTGTACAGACAAATCAAATTAAATAAATTGCAATAATATTTTTTATTTATTCTTGTTTTTGCATTTTCTTTTTCTTAAAAAAAAAGAAAAATGATTGCATATCAAGTGAACAAATTTTAAACGAAGTAATGCATTTATTAATTATAATGGTTATACTTAAATAACGAAGTGCGTTTCTTTGTTTTAATATTCCAAGATTAAACAATTTAATTTATTTGTTTGACTGATTATATTGAGTAAATAAAAAAATATATAATTTATGTTAAAAATCAAATGTATGTTATTTGCTGCTTTTTAAAAAAAGTAACGTGAAAAAATTTAAATTTGCAATGATCCAATTAAATATATTAAAATAAGTTAAGAATTTCCAATGACAAAATTTTTATAACATAAACTGATATTAATAATAAACAGCACATACATGATGACACAAATTTTAATGATATTTCGTCCTTCATATAAATTTTAACACAAAGACATTGAGCCCACCATAGACAAATAAGAATCTTTTTTATTTTATCGATAAAAAACTGATGTAAGAAATATTACGAACATTATAAAAATCTAAACATATAAATTGTAATTACCATGTAAGCTATAAGTTAATTTTTTAACTTACTATGTTCAGTTTTTTTATATTCTATACAAACGAATAAATAAAGATAATTGCATCTTACATTTTGAAGTGTTTTTCTTTATTTTAATATTCCAAAGCTTAAGCATTCTACATAATTCCAACTCACCTTCGGCTGATTACGTTGGGTTAAAAAAAATATATTTAATTTAAAAATTAAATGTTTGTCATTTGTTATTTTTTTTAAAACAAGTTATATGATCAAATTTAATGATGCATATCTAAATGGATACTATATGATTTTAAAACAATCGATGAATGTATTGATTATAATGGGTGTATTCGTATAATGACGTGTTTTCCTTTATTTTAAAATTCTAAGACTAGATATTAATCAAAATATCACATTATGGTACTACTACACACTGTACTGTAGAAAAATATTATTGAATTATTGAACTTCATATTTTTATTTATATCTTACATGATAATGTGTTGTTTATAAACTTTTATGATTTTTTTTATTTATAAATAAGATACCTCAATATTTGCGTTGATTATCAAAAAAAAAATGTTTACATTTTATTATATAATTTGTTTCTGTATTGAGAATTTTAGAAGATGAGGATTGAAATAATCGATTTACGTAGGGACTTAGAAATTACGTGTGATATAAAAGAGAATAATTTATTTCGAAAATAATTATTTTCATAAGCCATTTTTAATTTAAATAATGTTTTGTTTAGAAAACTTACGAGATTTAGGTTAATGAATTTCTTTTTTTAACCATTCCATTCCCCGTTTTATTCACAATGACGGCACTGATTTTATATACAAATAAATTACTTACCTACAAATGACTCCAACGCTTCTATTTAATTGATTAAAATTAAAATATATTACTTTCATACTAACAAAATTAATATAATAAGTAACAATTTTAATTAATTTAAGAATGTAGGAAAATGATAATTATAGTTTAAAATATAAATTGTCATTAAAATATAAAAAAAAATCAATGACCAATTTTTATAATATGTACATAAAATGTTTATTAATTTGCACTTTTAGTATTATTCGATTTATACGATTATTAACGATATAACTATGTAAAAGTAAGGTTTTCAATATTAAAATTAATTTATTCTTCACGCTCACTTTTGCAAATTTCTGTATCATACGTTGGGTTCAGTTATTTATAATATAATAAAATCTCAATTAGTTATGTTGTAGTTTATGATAAAACGTAATTCATGACTTACAATATTGAAATAATAGTTGTTTTAATACATACATTATACATAATTTTAGTAATTCACATAAATAATATACACGATACACAAACAGGTTGTATTTTATGGTATTTTATACAATGGTTCTTTATTAATGATTACGAAATGATATTATTGTATTTCAACAAAACAAAAAAGAATACATTTCATAATTTTGTGTAGTCATTTTTTTATAAAAGCTTAAAATTCTACAATCATAAATGTATCCCTAACAAATTATATTTTTCTTCTTCTCCCCTATATTTATTCCATCTATTTGGAGTTGGACACCTTTGTCCTAAATCTCCACTTGACATCTCTCACATCATTCACGCAATCACCAGCAGTCCTCAAATCACACTCAATCGCATCCAAGCACTTCTTCTTCGGTCTTGCTCTTTCTCTTCTTCCTTCAACGTTTATTTCCATAACCATTTTTACCGCTTCGGAGTTTTTTCTCCTCATAACATGATCAAACCACCTAAGTATATTGTTTCTCATTCTATTTACGATCAACGCTTCTCCTATGCTTCCTCTTACATATTAATTCCTTATACTATCTTCTCTTGTCACTCCACTCATCCATCTAAACATTCTCTGCTCTATTCTCTTGTCAACAGCCCAACACTCTGAATCATACGACATAGTTTACTAATTATATAGAACTTACCATTCAACCTCATTGAAGTTCTTTTATAGCACGAAATACCAGACGCTTCTCTCCACTTGATCCACCTACACTTAATCCTATGCTTTATATCATCGTAAAAATCGCCGTTCTTTTGTACAAAGGATCCTAAATACTTATACCTTTCAACCTCGCTTACCTCATTCCTGCTTATTGTCATTATACTCCTCATTTCCTCGACTTGTTCTCTTTCATCAAACTCATACTCTATATACTCTGTCTTACTTCTACTAATCCTTAATCCCTTTTCTTCCAGAATTAATATCTACACATTAAGCCTTTGGTTAACTTCTTCACTATTTTTTCCTACCGAAACTATATTATCAGCAAACATCATACACCATCAAAGTACCTCCCCTTGTATCTTTTTTGTAACTTCATCCATTACTACCGAAAACAGATAGAGGCTTAAAGTAGATCCTTGGTGCACACATAACCTTACCCTAAAATCCTCTACTTCTACACACATACTTTTGACACTAGTACATGATCCTTCACACACATCCTCTACCACATTAATATACGTCTTTGGAACTTCTTTTCTATTAATGCCCACTTTAAAACTTCTCTCGATACTATCATACGCTTTCACTAAATCTATAAACACCATTCAAAGATTTTTTTTTCTTCTCCCTATACTTCTTTTTAAGCTGTCTCACACAATACAATTCCATTATCGAATACCCAGGCATCAAACCAAACTGGTTTTTAGTTACTGATGTCTCATTCCTTATTCTCTTAGTTATAATTTTTTCCCAAATCTTCATAGTATGACTCTTAAGCTTTATGCCTCTGTAATTTCCACATTCTCGTATGTCTCCTTTGTCTTTAAAAATAGGTACTACAACACTATTGCTCCACTCATTTGGCATATACTCTTCTACTAGCACTTTATTAATAAGATCTTTCAACCACCTTATGTTTACAACCTTTCAACTTTTCTACAATTCCACTGGCAATTCATCTGATCCAACAGCTTTTTTCTTTTTCACCATTCTCACGGCCTCCCATACCTCCTTCTCACTAATTAAATTTAATAGACCTTCATTCCACGAAATATTCTCTACAGCCACTCTTGGATACTCTTCGTTCAATAATTTCTCAAAATATTATTTCCATCTCTTTTTCACATCCTCATCATTCGTTAGTATCCTGTTATCAACAATTTGTATACAATATACCTTTGAAAATCCTTGGATCGTTTTTCTCTAACCTTAGCCAATCTATAAATGTTTTTTTTTACCTTCCTTTGTTCCCAACTCATCATACCTTTTAAACTTTGCTTTAATTACTGCCTTCTTTTCTTCCTTTCACAAACTTTTGTATTCTACTTAATTTGATCTTTTTCTGCTCTTTTAATAAGTATGCTACGGACGTTCGAACGGAGCATACACGTATCGCGGCAATCCGGCATTCTTGGTCGATTTTCTGGAGGAAAAAGTGGAGGATTTTTGGCATTTTTAGTATCAGCGGATTCGTCTCATTGTGGCGAAGAAAACAAAGCAATCAGTTTTGTTCATTTGCAGGGAAGTGAAGATCATTTTACTGTAGCGCGACGGAAAATGTATTTTTAATACCAGTCATGCTTTAATCGAGGTTATCGGCGCGTCATCTGATTATCTTGTTATCGGCGTGCTATCTAGTTATCTCGGTCACCAAGGTCTTGGTCATAATAAATCTAGTTATCACGAGTAACACGGTTTTCGGTTATTGCGTGTTAACTGTTACGCGCGGAAATTCGAATAACGCGTGTATTCACGTATTCAAATATACGTATTCGAGTGGGATCTAAATTCGAGTTTTTCGAGGAAGGTGTGGGGTACGGTTCGAGCATCCATGGAAGAAGGTGGACGTTTAGGGGAAGTAGGAATGGATGACCACGGAAGGGAGAGATCAGGAAAGGAAATTAAAAAACTCGTAAGGGAGTGGATGGAAACGATTACACATTTGACTAGGATCATACAGAGGGAAAATAAGGTCGGCGGTGACATGTGAGGAGATTGAGGACCTAAAAAGTATAGAATGGGTTTTCGAGAGAATAGCAGAGAAACATTAAATAAATATGGAGATATGAGGAAATAGTAGGTGCATGGAAGAGGTACTTTTGTAGCAGCAAAAGGTAAGTATAGGAGTACCGAAAGGGAAGAAGATAAGAGAAGTGTGGAGAAGAGAGAGGGGAGAGGGGAAGACGATAGTAAAGGGTAGAGGAGAGAAAGATGGGAGAGAAAAGGGTAGGAGGATTGAACAAGACTGTAATGGACTCTTGGAGGAGTAAAGAATAACCTATGAACTTAAATAATTAAATAAGTTAAAGCAGGTTTGAGAGAGGAGCAGTGAAAGCTAAGAAAGGAATTTGAGCAGAGATGGTTAAGACGTAGGTAAATGGGAAGGGGGACCTGAAGGTGATGCCGTGGGATGATAGGACTGCAGGGGCCCTCAGGGATCTACAGAAGGAAAGTAAAATAGGTACAGGCACGTAATCAGAATATTTTCAACAGAGAGGGGCCATAAATTTTTGGCCCCCAACGACCACAGGCACTAAAAACTATCTAGAGATGTTCGTCAGTGAGAGGAGGGGGTTGAGTTTAAACTATGTGCTACTTATTTGTTCCAATGCTTTTTATAGTTCAAGTAAATTACAAACACCCAGCACATTTTAAGGTTAAAATGATCCTCATAACTTAAAGAGTAAGAGCGCAAGAAATAAGTCACTTAGAAATAATAAATCATACACGGGCAATTTACTGATTGTTTAAAAATTGTAATTAAATTTTTTATTGTAAATACATTTTAATACATCAGTAGTCGTCTATTATTGTGTTTCCTTCCAAATCTCTCCACAAAATCATTAAAAATTAGCGATTTTGCAATTTGTTTTTCGACATAAATACTTGCTAAATCTACCAACCTATAATTTAGAAAAAAATCATACATGTTTATGGTTATAAATTGTATTTTAAAAAAATATAGATTCGCTTCTCTAGTGTAACAACGATGTGATTGCAAATTTTGACTTTTCGTCATTTTTATATACTTGTTTAAATCATTCATTATTTTTAGGCTATTATTTATGATTTAAATTATACAAACTACACAATTTAAATTTTAATTACGTTTTCTGAAGAATAATGAAATCGTCACTTTCGTCGTTATTCAATAGGAGAAGCGAAATATGGTCTTACAACATACAACATAATATATATGTTACATACATGTACATAAAATTAATAAATAATTGTAATTTTTTAGTAAATTTAAATGCTAATGACTTAAAATTAAAATTCTTAAGGAGAAAAATATTAAAACATTGAAAAGTAATTAATGTCTTACTTAAAAAAATATCCCGTATTATGCTTGAAATAAATATATTATAATAAAATATAGTCTTTGCACCACACAGAATTAAAAATAATTTAGAAACCACATAAACTTCATACTAACTTTGTATTTGACATTTTAGTTCTCATTTAATTTTTGAGTCACCTCAGACAAGAAAACGTCCGCTCACATGCCAGACTTGACACTGGTATGGTAATTGCTATTACCACAAATTTATGAGTTTAAAAAAAACCAACTTATACTTTTCTAATAAATCAAACAGATTCAACAAATCACTCATTTTGATGTTATTTAATAACAAAAAATAATTCATATTTTTTTATTGTAGTCGGTAAAATTTTTAACTCTGACATCAACATTTCAAAGTCAGAACTATAATGTTTACCTAAAGGCTCAATTTATGAAAACTTTAAAAGATACATTTAAAACCCATAAAATGTAGTACAAAAGTCCATTGAAATGCATTTAAATGTATTAAATCAAAATTTTAAAAATTCAAGAATTTATCGTCTTATTGTAAGTTTATTATTTTGATGTTCATAATAATTGTACATAAAATATAAAATAAATGTATGAAAAGTAATGATATAAATTTTGATTAAATTTAAAATTGACTTTTGATTCTGTAATTTTACTCGTCTAACATTTTTATAAACATGTGCGTAAATATTTTAATTTATTGAAGTTGATAAAAAGAATACCATAAAATGAACTAAAAATGGAAAAAATAACCTACAAAATTAATTTCTAAAAAAAGCTAAATAAAAATGTCAAAATTGAATTTGTAAATACATGACACAAATTTTTGTGTTAAGAAAGGTACGTTTTATAATCAGCTATAAAATTGAACAGATCTAAGTTATACATGGTCACATATATGGCTACATAACAAAGGAACGTTACGTAATTTGCAATTGGGCCTCAGCTAGCAGCATACACTGCTATATGAAGAAATTCATATGGCCATTGATTATCTAAGTTCTCAGTTCTTTGTCTACAGTCTGAAAATTTCAGCAATTGCGAGATATTATTTTAGCTGTTTATACAACGTGCTTCAGAATTTAGAAATAAATTATTAATATTTACCTGAAGGGTTTTCAACATTGTACTCTGACTCATGGTCATCAAATTCGTCTTCTGTTTTATTCGGTAATTTCTTTTTATTATCTTTTTTCACAAAATATTCATTAATCAAGTTCAATATAATTTATGAATAAAAAAAACACTATACTGTACTCGTTAATACTACACTACACTACTATATACTCACTACACTATAACTATATAAGTACTCACAGTTCAATGTTATGAAAACAAAAAATCACACTTAAGTTCTATGATTAGTAATTTTCTGGTACTTAATTTATTAACAGTTTATTACACACCAATACATTACATATTATTATGTTTTAACTTTAAAAAACTAAGGGCCTCATCACACTACAGCAGTAGAATCGTGTAGTATTACCGGCTACCGTTGAACAAAATCATATATTTATTTATGAACCATGAATTTTGGTAAATTTGTCTTAGTATGGTCTGGATTGGAGTAAAATATTTAAAGAAAATATTTTTCTTAGATTTTGACGAATTCTGGAGCATGTCTTCTATAAGTGTCACGGGATTACAAAAGTTACGAAAAATATTTAAATTTTAAACTAACATATTAGATAAAAATATTTTAATAGGTATATACGTAATATAATATAATAAAAACAAAACAAAATTAAACAAATCTTTATATTCCTTGTACTAAGTCGGTATAAAAATAATTTATAATATAATTAATTAATAATATAATTAAAATTTCTTTAAAATTTTTATTGATGAAAGTTTAAAAAAACAATTGCTTTTATTATCAAGACATAAGGGGATATTACATTTAATGCAAAATATGTGAGTTTTTCATTATCGAACTGCTCATGCGTTTCTTTCTCCGAAACTTTACCATCCCAATTATATCCAATAAATCAAAAACTTCATGTTCCCGTAACTCTCTAACCATATAGTAAGATAGATAAATAATAAAATAACAATAATTAAGTTATATTAAAATATTTTATAAATATCACGATGATGTACAAGCATTTAATAAGAGTAACAGGAGTAATAATAATAATGTTTAGGGCACACGAACGAAATGACCACTACAAAATACGAGCGTTATGACCCAATGTCCACTTAAAGAGACATGTAGAAAATATATGATAAAATTAATTTTATTAGACGGAAAAGTGTGGAAATTAGTTCAAAATACTTCAACGTTTGTCCACAATAGAAAAATTAATTAAATAAGGAAATACCACCAACGGTGATTTTAATATACGGGGGTCATTCGAAAAATAAAGAACGTTTTGTGCTGGTGAATGAGTACGTTCTCCCACCGCCGTCACCGACCGGTTATTGATCTTGGCATCATTTCACTTTAGTCTGGCACTAGCCGCGATCCCCTACGGTCGTCCATTGCTTGACTGCGAGAATTTAAAATGCAGTATAACAATTAATGATCCTGCCAAGTGTGAGGTTCGTAGTGTCATAAGATTTTTGAATGCAAGAAAACTATGACCAATAAAAATTTATAGACAAATCACTGAAGTGTATGGAAATGTGATGAACGAAGCATCAGTTCGAAAATTGGCGGACGGTACGAATGTGCACGATGACGAATGCTCGGGCCGACCTTCTGTTGTGACTGATGAATTCAAAGGAAGAATTGCAGAAAAAATTCAAAAGGATAGACGAATTACAATTGATAGCCTGCACGCATTCTTTCCTGAAATTTCAAAAACTGTGTGTTATGAAATTGTCACTTGTGAACTTGGTTACAAAAAAATTTGTGCTGGGTGGATTCCTCGATTGTTGTCAGAAGAACACACAAAAAGCGAATGGAAGCCGTATTGACCTTCTCAGCCGCTATGATAAGGATGGCGATGAGTACATGAATCACATTTTTACTGATGATGAGACTTAGATTTAATTTCAGAAACAAAGTGCTTATCAATGAAATGGCACCATTCTCATTCCCCAAAAACCCGAAAAAAGCCAAACAAGTTTTGAGCTCCAGAAAGGTTATGGCTACGGACTTTTGGGATCGAAAGGGTGTTTTGCTAGTTGACTACACGCCAAGAGGTGAGACCATAAATACAGAGACCTACTGTAAAACGTTACATTGACTACGTTGCTCGATCCAAAACAAAAGGCGTAGATTGCTGACCAGTGGCGTCATCCTCTTCCACGATATCACGCGTCCCCATTCGGCTACGTTGACGAAAGACTTATTTCAGCAGTTCAAATGGTAAATCTTTGAAAATCCACCTTATAGTCCAGACTTAGTCCTCAGTGACTTTCACTTATTACCTAAATTGAAAGACTTTTTGAGTGTAAACCGCTATGTCAGTGATGATGAATTTAAAAAATCTATTAATGACTGGTTCGAGCTTGGTGGCAACTGTATATGCAGAAGGCATAGAAAACATTGTATAACATTAAGAAAAGTGCTTAAATTTAAACGGCGACTATATAGAAAAGTAATTTAAGTATCAAATAATATTCAAATAAAGTTTTACTTTTCTATATCAATTATTTTCATTTTTATACAAAAACGTTCTTTACTTTCCGAATGACCTTAGAAATAATATCAGATAAACATGTATATAGTTCTGAAAATTCTAATAACATATTGTTGTGTCTCTTATAGAGGACACTAGTTTTGAAAGAGTTAATGCAAATTTTGTTAAAAAAATTTTCGGGGAATCTAGCTAGGGCTCAATGTTATTTTAGGGGTGCCCGGTACTCCCTGCACCCCTAATTACGTGCCTGAATAGGTATCTGCGAGATGGATAAAAATTGGCCGAAAGTGTAGATTTTCAACATCGATAGGTACATGGAGAAAAAGGAAATACCGGGATCAATCGGTACGTTGAACCCAGAGCTGGGAATATTGAAAAGGAAAGAAGGGGAGATAATCTAATCAATTTTCAAGAGGGGCCAAGATAGGGAGGGACAATCGGGTGGATCTGTTAATTTGACCCGGAGATATATAAGAAAATGGTAGGGAAGCACATGTATGTAGGCGTGTCGAGGTGTTAGAATACGTAAATTTCGTTCAGTGTAGAAGGTGCCAAGGTTTTGACCATTTAGAGGCAAGATGTAGGAGGGGAGATTGATTTTAGCATACTGTGAGTAGACAGTGGGTAGACAATAGGAAAGAGAAACTACTAGTGTGAATATTTATGGATATCTCGGGGGCTTTCAATAATCTGGACTGGGGGAACTTATTATGGATTATGAGAGATATAATCTCAGTGGCGACTAAATTGATGATTCGGAGATATATGAGAGAAAGGGAAACCGATCTTACGGTTGAGAAACTGGTACATTCTCGGTGGGAAAAACGAAAGTCATGTCTCTGAAAGGTGGGTGGAAGCCGGGATTCACTATTAACATAGGGGCGGATAGGGTAATAGCAACGAGTCCAGTTTAGTATCTAGGGATACTAATCAACTAAAATAATAATTCCTGGGAACATGTTAAGGAGATAGCAGGGAAGGCTAAAGGAAGTGTTTTCGGCAGATTAGGGAGTAGGGCAAAGAGCTTTAGAAATTATACACGAAGAGGAATTTCTCCCGAAGTAATGTATGCTACTGAAATCTGGGTAAAGGGTGTTAGATTAAGGCGTTAGGAAACGCGCAACGGAGACTACTATTATTGATCACGAAGGCATACAAAACGATGGCCGGAAGACTACTGCTGGATCTCGAGGTCGAAATAGATGTGAAGAAGAAGCGGCTCAAAAAAGGGGAGATCTCGGCTAAAAAAATGAGGATTGGTAGGGAAGAGATCTTGGGTAAGTGGCAGGCTAGATGGGATAACTCGGCGAAGGGTAGGTGGACTTAATCAATATTTCCAGATATTAGGAGCAGGGTGGGAAGAGCTTTGGAACTAGACCACTATACAACTCAGTTCCTGATGGGTCACGGCGACTTCAATGGGAAGTTTGTGTTCTGTAGACTGGTGAGCAGTGCGTGGTGTAGGTGTCGATAGGAGGGGGAAATGGTGGAGTATGTGCTCTTTATGTGTCCGCTGTTAGGTAGGGAGAGGGATAGGCTCAGGACGGTATTGTGCCCGGAGAGGGGAGAGAATAGCCTTGTAAGGTGGGTAGGTTCATTAAAATAAAGGCAACTAACAGATACTTAAGACTTTCACAAAGGGGGATAGAGAAGAAGAGGGAGCATTTTCATCAGAATGAGATACATAGAATGGGAATATAGGAAAGGGAAGAGGAGTATGTACGGGAGTAGGCAGGAGGTATAAATAGGTCCCAGTTGACCCACCGACGTCAACTTAAAACCTAGTTGGTACCACGGGAGCGGGGATGCCCCACTGTCACGCCGGACTGGCTTGCCGCTCCAGACATAGTGCCCCCGTGAGGTTGAAGTGCCTATATTGGCTGAAACGTGGTGACTGTGGGACAAACGATAGATAGTAACTACCTACATGTCTATTCATATTTACATCAATTACCGCATCCTTATTACGTGATATTCCTTGCATCACCACATACATCTCTCACCAAAACATTACTTGTCTTTTTTTTCACATCCTACTTGTGGAGCATACGCACTTACTACATTCAAGGCTTTTTCCTCAAAAATTAATTTTACTACTATTACTTTATCACTTTTCCTTACTATTTCTAAAACTTTATTTTTCATCTCCTCGTCCATTATTATTCCTACACCATTCCTTGTATTAGTCTTACCTAAATAAATTATTTTATAACCAGCTCCTATTTCTTTTGCTTTTTCGTCTTTTCACTTAGTTTCAACAACTACACACAACAAATATTGATTTTCTTCCTCATCAATACTTCTACTAATTCTTTATTTCTACCAGTTAACATTCCAACATTCCAAGTACTTATTCTTACTTTATACTTATCTTTCGTACCAAGACGGAAGTTTATCCTAGAGTTCAGTGATGAGGACCGTTGATGCTACATACGTTACATAGACCTGTACACACGACTGGTGAAATACCTACCGCTTAAACTGTCCGGCTAGTATCAGACGCTATATTCTTTAGGTCTCCTCCAATTCTAGCTACGTTATTTCCTCTCACTTTTTATCCCCACATACATCTGAGATGGAAGGAATAATTCACCTACGTTTCTCTAAAGACCTCTCATACTATTTGACCAAATTTTACACCGGCTGTCGACCTGACGCAACCTCGTTAGTCGCCTCTTACGGCTGACTCAGGAGGTCGTGGAAATATTCTGATCCCCTTCCACAGGGATTGTGTCTAACAAATTATCAAATTCAAAAAAATAAATTTATATATAAACCACTTTTTTTATGTTTATGCATTCATTACATTTATTATTCTAAAAATGTGGTTATCATAATATAAATGTTGTTTTACTATTTTACTTACTAATGTGTATGTTATATCTATTCTCAATATGAGGTACATTAAATTTTTTTTCGCACCATTTGCGTTGATGAGTAGTGGCTCGGTTCGAAATATTTAGTGCTATTCAAAATAGGATTTATTTACATGTAATTTTTTTCATATAAGTCGTCTCTTATATATAGTATTTTTATTTATTTATCACGAATTAATAAGCTAATAGTTGAATTAAATAATTTTAATTCGAATAACTTTATAATGTATCGCATTACTTTAGCTTTGTTGGAGCACGCACGATGTTCGAGTAACGATCGAAAGTTCTAGAACATTCTAGATCCTTCGACAGTTCATGTCATTTTCCCCATATACCCATATGATAACGTCGTACTAAATCCATATCTTCGGCTGCCGCAAGCCATTTGGCTAGCGTCGCCGACGGTGCTTTCGTAACGGTCGAAGCGGCACTATTTATACGTAGCGTGATCCTTTGGTTGATGTTTGGGTGCACTAGTCACATTGAGAAGCAAATTGCTGTTTTCGTTCAAGTCAACTTATAGCTGTCTATCAAGCCACGAGGTCGCAGTCAATTACGATTACCTGCGGGTATCGCGTTTTTTGGTTGAAACATTTCTTGCTGGATTGCATTCTTGTTTCGGTGGCGTCTTCGAAGTTTACGTCGTCCCGGTTTTCTTTTATCAATAAGTGTTGTGTTACATAATATTATTATTAATACTAGTGTAAGTGTGCCTACTTTTTTCTATTCGTATTATTATTATATTACTGAATTATTATTGTGCAATTATATTCCTGATCTCTCTTTTTCTATCTTCCCTTTGAGACACACAAGGTATAATAATTACTTATTTGTAAATAAATTTATTTTTCTTCATATAAAATTCAACATAAAATAATTTTTTTTTTTTAACCAATTAGGTTAATTTTGAATTATCATTGTCAATAATTTATTTTTTAACCTATTTTATATAAACACATTGAAAACGAAAGTTTTCAATAAAAACTAAATCAAAAAGAACGGGAGAAATCTTAAGATCTAAAATCTAATTTTAGTTAATTATCATAATTATTTTACTACAAAACATTATGTCGAAAAAGAGTATTAAAAATAAACATTTATTATTTAGATCCGTTGTAATAAATATATTTATTAATTTACAGTCCAAATGGATTAGAGTGAACTATAAAAATTGGATTTTGTGTAAATAGACTACAAATTAACCGATTTATTGCTATTTTAAACAAAAAAGTTGGTAATCTGTACACTTCAGAAAACTATCGTGAACATCGAAATGCATATGAAATAGAGTATCATAAGGCGATGAAAAATTTATTTCGGAAAAATATGTAACTTGGAGTTTATAAAGTGCTTATGTTAATCTGGTAATAGTTATGATTATATCATATGTGTTATTATCATAATTATTCACAGTAAAATTTAAAAAAAATTGTGCGTAGAAGTGAAACTTCTTTCAGAGTCATTCAACTGACAGAATATTAGGTTTGTATTGTAATTATTTTCATTGACACCATGATTTGATGTATCCGCAGATGCTCCTTGATATGTTTGTCAAGAAGTTGTTGGAGTTACATTTGTTGACTGACATTTGTTTTACTTTCTGACGTGCTTTATGTTTACGTTTAGGGTTTAATTTTGGCAATTTTGATTTCTTTGATCATCAAACATTTATTTGAAAGTTACTAAATATTCTCTATTTCGCTATGTAAATAAATATAAACTAACCTAAGCGTACGAACCGAGGACATTTATAAATAAAATGCTTACTCGATCACCACTGCTAGATACATTGAGATCGGTTACTTTATTTACCAATCCTAAGTCCGAACAGCCTGCGTTAATGTAGTAATGTAAAGAAAAGAAAAGAGAAGAACATACAAAAAATGGTTAACAAAAATAAGACGGCCATGGCCCTTTTGTTATATTATTTGCGTGTGTGTAAATAGCTAATGACGTTAACACGGCGTGTGCGGGTGTACGGGTGCTGTAATCGGCTTCACGAAAACAGACCGGTGACCGACACGCGCCTGGTGGCGAATTTTCGGTGTGAGTTCTCAAACATGCATTACGCTGTGTCCTACGTGAACGAGGCGAGCATGGTAAACGCGGTGCGGTACGAGTGATTATTATAGTCTAAATAGTTTGAGGTACACTGGTTTTCAATGCTAACGCCACCCGGCCCGCGACGGTCACCAGCCTGTTTTCGTGTCGCTGACTATAGATGCGGTGAAATTGGGGGGACCGTCAAGCAGTCTAATCACACGCTATTGGTCGCAACAAGAACATTAACTAAAATGAGACAACACACATGCGCAACTAATTTCAAGAACAAATGGTGGCCGACCGTGACAGTCAACCGTGACTCGCAAAAGCCTTTTTTACGTACTCTGTGTAAAGAAGTTTCACTTCAAAAATAAACATATATTAAACAAATAAATTCTCGTCTTCGCTTGAAATCTAAAAAGCATTGATATTAGTTAAACCCTGTTAGGGGGTTTTTTTACCACTGCTCGATAGAAGTTACTCGTTAGAAATTAAGCGATGTTTATATGAATGTTAAAATATTTTAGATAACAGCTGTCTGTATTAATTTTTCATAAATTACTATTAGGAAATAAAAGTTTACGTCTATATAATATGTAAATTTTTGTACTTGAAAACATATATCGATTGTAAATTTAGTTTTACTAATTTATAACTTAATAGTAAACTTAATAGTATACTAAATAGTATAATATAAATAATATGTTATACAAAATAATCAATTAATTATTTTATAAGGTGATTGATAATTTTAAAACCAAATAATCTACTATATTATAAAACTGAAACTGGTAATAGAACGATAGTTATTAAATCATTCGCTTATAGGTATATGTTGAATTAGTAAAAACTATATAATTCTACATAATATCTATTCTGTAACATAGAAATAAAAAATTGATCTAAGCATATTAGTAAATTAATGGGTGGTAATTGAAGTATGCATTTTAATATTTTGGAAACAGTTAATAAGTAAAAGATAAAGGAACTCTAATTTTATTAATATTTAATAGCAACAATGTACATTTAATTTTTTTACGAATAGTCTTATTTATTAATTAACTTGAATAAATAGTATACAATAAAATGTTCTTACGATTATCAGCTATATATAAAGAAGATTATATTTATTATTAAAACTGTAATTCAAAAAGTTCACAAAGACTATCTATGTATGATTAAATCAATGAAAAATTAATATTTAATGATATAAAATCGGAATTTTTTTGTATAGATGGAAATATATACTTACAACTAGTTAAGGTGTTATAAAAAAATACACTAAATGTCAAAGTTAATTGGATTAAAATACTTTTAACTGGAGATAATATCATTTTTTTATATTTTTTATTTTTTTTTTGTTAAAATTGAATTTTTACTAAACATATATTTTGCCCACAAGAACTGTTAAACGAATAACAGTAATTATTGTTTGGCACGATTTTTTTATCGTTTAAAATACGGAAAACTGCTAAAACATTGTAACTATTATAAGTAATATATGCAGGTGTTTTTATTTTTATTGATATGTTTGAATAACCTTAGTAAACAACGAAATGGGACCATTCGATTTAAAGAACGAAAAAAACGTATAAACGTTATTAAAATTATTTTAAATATGCCGTTAAAATAGTAAATATATAACTATAATTAAAATTTAAACATACAATAAATTATCATATATCAAAATTTAATTTTAACATATAGATACAGGAAATAATAATAATAATTATATAATAATATATATTATAGAATCATACAGTTATAAAATATACTTTATTTAGTTATACATTATTTTTAATCAATTATTGATATGAAAATATTAAAAACTATGAAACATGATATAAAGAATACCTAATAGTAAATGTTATTTAAAATGTTATTCTTTTTTTTGTTACGAACCCAGATTTTCGAGGTCAAAACGCACTCTATTTGTACATATTTAAAGGATAACGATCTTAAACCGAGCCGAATTTACAATTTTTATTCGAACCCGTACCGAAACAAACTATTTAATTAAATATCGAACACGAACCAAACTTTTTAAAAATTTTAAATGATTTAAATTCATTTGAAATATCTAAGTACTCGTTTGATTCGAATGTTGGTTAACCTAAATAATTAATAATTATTTCATAAAATAAATATTATAGGTATTCAGTATTTAAAATAAAACTTTTTAAAGTTATAATAACAAATTGGTATAAAAAGGATAATATGATCATCAGATGTACATATCTTATATATTGTAGCTTACTCCAGAAGAAGTTTTGGTGTTTAATGTTTTATAGTATGATTTTTATATTATAGCATCATAAGTGCTGATATAGGTTTTTTAATATTTAATTCGTTAAAATTAATACAATGTCATAAATATATACATTATATTTTAATGTGTTACCTGAGGAATTTAAATAACTTCTGTGAACATTCCGTAATCATAGAACAACACGAATTAACCTTTAATGAATATTTATTCTATGGCTACCATTAGTGATGGGCACTGGGTAAATACCCGTGGATAAATATTTTATTTTACAACGGTCGTAAGAACGTGTCGTCTACAATAAAGCAAGAGCGAACAGAGTTCTAACGATTGTCCCGTCATCGTTTGCGCATGCACGTTGCCAATTGTCGAGATTTCATTAATCGTTCTCGTTCACGATCGGTCTACTCGCTCACACTCGCTTCGTTGAACGTTCAGTCTTTACGGCACACTCGGTCGACGATGGAATGTCTTATAGTCTTGCGGACGTTGCGTAGCAGTCAGCGAGACTTTTTTGTATACGATAAAGTTATTCATTATGAAGAATATTTACCTAATTCTGTGTATCTCATGGATGACGTAATCGGCGAACACCAAGGTGTCTTTAGAGAATATTTTGTTATAATTTCTTAGTATTACAATAAAGTTTAAACAAACAAACCGTTGAAGTTTTTTTGTTTGTATATGCTTTATAGTGGATATTTTTGAAACACTACAAAACATGAAATAATCAAGTCAACGCCAGCGCGACAAGACGAATACATAAAAAATGATATACTAACATGAGTTACCATTGGCTATGGATATAAATGTGGACATTTATTAATTTAGCTGTAGCTCAATACCAGATAATAATTAATATCTACATTCAATGAACTTATATAAATAACGTGCTTTATAAATACAGATGAACGTTAAAATTTTATAAAACAATTTGAAATCGTACCATAAGCCAGATAAAAAACTACGCGGATCACCAGTTATATTTAATATAGAAAAAAACATATGGCCTATACATTTATACCAAAACATATGATAAATTGTATTTGTTTGCTAAAACGATGACGAAATATATTTGTTGGCTAATAATAATAATAATAATAAACATTCATTATTAATTGTGATCTGAACTAAGAAGGTGAAATTGTATAATTATTTAATTTTACGGGACGCAGTACATATAAAAATATTTATATACGCTGTCTATTACAACTGGATTCTAGTTTCGAGTGAGCAGAGAGACAAGTCTGATAGTGACAACCAGGTACATGAATATATATTTATTTATTAATAATGGTTTTTGAAATTGAGCTACAAATAAAATTAAAAATTAAAGTCCATTAAAAATGAATTTTTATTTACAAGATTATAAGATATGGATACCTGTTTACATAAGAACGTTGAAAAAAAGATAAAATGTATGTTCTGGAAGAAATGTGTGTATTGCATCCAGATCAATAAATCTCTTTGGCCGTGGTGGCGACGTGTAGTAAAATGCAATGGTACATGGTCGCCTTATCATAATACATATTATAAGTTGGAAATTCTACGTGATTTATTTATTTTCTGAAATGAAATTGTTACATAGTTTAAATATTTATCGTTAAAATTATAGCACACGACATTTTTTCAGATTGTGAAATAAAAATGCACGGGAAATGTTTTAAACGTGAAGTTAAAAAAGTATTTTACATAATATTACATGTAATATACTATTAGTATAAATTATATTTTGTTTTAGGCAACTGATCAAATCGTGAATAATATACAAGACGAATTATTGTCACCAATATTTTTAGAAAATTCGGACGAAATATCTACAAATAATATTAAAGGAATTAATTTATACGTAAGTAGAACACTGGGAAACCCCGACTATTCAAATAAAAATACTGATATAATAACAGAGTTTTTAAAATAATCCTAAATGTTATAAATAATTTTTTTTTAAATTCGACAAGTCATATTTTAGATAATTTTCCTAGACAGAATTACAGTTTCAATACTAATATATTGCAGGAAACGGTGGTACAAATTGCCACGGCTGAAGTAACAAAGGTTTCAGAGATGGACCAGAAAATAGTAAAAGACACTGTGGAAATATCTCATGATATTAAATGTATTGAAAACGAGGATATAGACGTTTCTGAGATTAATCACGAGCAATCGCTTGCGACGGCTATGGAAAATACAGTGAAAGATAAGAGACGTGAAGACAACGTAGAGCTTACGAAGGACAATAACGTGAACGTTTCTGCTAAGATCGAAGAACGATCAGGGTACGAAGATTCAGATGAAAAGGTACGTCTGAAATCTCACAATTACTACATTCGTAAATTCATTGGTTTTTCAAATTTTCTCATAACTTTCGGTAAAGCGAAATATTTTAATTTTTGATTTTTCATCTAACATATTATATTATGTATTAAATCACAATTTATTTTCATTTGACGGTTATCAATAACGTACGATATTATATTTTAAATCAATTTAATTTACTGATCGAATTAATATCAAATCAATTCATATTGTAAGACGAGAATAAAATAACGATGATATATTTTAGAGTTTGACGCGTCAAGTCATAGTTTCCACTATATCCTACGTGTTAATTTATTATTCCTGAATGTTTTTTCAGGAATTCAATTGCGAAACGAATGCAGTGAAAGCCTCTGCGGAAATTGAGTCCATTTCGAGACAATCGGAATACCGACGTTTCGTCGATCAAGCCTGGTGCATGGGAACGGAGACGACCTTGTCCGCTCCAATCGACGACGGCGCAGTATATTCCGGTTGCGTGGTGTTAAAAATGGTGTACGGAAACTACGTTGTGAACGGCGTGGGGCAGACTCCAGGCGTAATATCATGCATATGATAATAAGACGCATAATATTAAATCGAGTTAACGTGATATACTTGTGTAATATTCCACGGTACAGATCGCGCGCGCGAACGCGATGGCCAAGACAAACGGATTATTGCGTCAGCAGTTGGGCTTCGTGCAATCGTGCAGAGATGCGGTACCAGTGGACAAGGAGAACACCAATGACTTCCTGCACGACGTGGAAATCGTATTGAATTTGGATCGAGTAAGTCATACACAGAAATACAAACCGGACAACATATTTATTTGCGAACGAAATTTGAAACTCGTCGAGTATAACCAATCCGTTTAATTCGTAGTTCTCGCTAAAACACCAGAGTTACTTGAAATTAACACGACAATTCATCATGGAAGACTACGGGTGTGCCGATTCGGCGATGACTAAACTTCAAAAAATCACCTCGATTTTAGGAAGTCTGGTCTCGTACGATAACATTTTAAGAAACAATACGCACATTGTAAAATGTATGTACAGCAAATACCATTCTACGGGCATGGGACTCAGCATAAAAGTACATATATTATATATCTGTTATATTATCGATATTACGCGTTCTCGTCCGGACCATTTAGGAGGGGAAATCGCAGGCGGCTATGGAAATGCTACACACCTTAAAACAAATATGCGGTTTCGTTTTAATCGAAAACGATGTCGACTCGGATTTCGCGGGACCAGCGGTCGGATCCACGTGTTTACGTGTGAGTTTAATATTGTATAGGAAAATTTATGTCAAAATACACGCGTTTTTTAACATTCATTTTGTTGTGTATCGTTTCAGTTACCGGAGTCCAACCGATTCAAATTAAAAGTGTTAAAATACTTTTTAATCACGCCCCATTATAATGTTTCGTCGGAAGCTCATCTGTGCGAGATCGCTGGCCTCACCGACGAAACTCTGCAATACAACGTACGACGCTCCAATACACTTTTGCAAGTACAGTATGCAGTTAGTTACTGTAGAGTGTCGGCGACTAATATTGACGAGTCGGTATGTACATAATTAAATTTCCTTATATTATAAATTTTAATGTTTATAATGGAAAAAAAAATATTTATATACGTTTCAGATATGTAAAAAGTTATGTTGTGTGAAAATGATACTTGCGCTTCACAAATGGTGTGGATTTAATTTTACGGTGGGTTAAACACATAATATATATCGCATATAAATGTTATGCGATGTTTTATCGATACAAAAATGTATTTTACAGAACAAATATGAAGATGTTGAAAAATATTATATAAATTTGAATAGAAAGGACATAGACGATTAGGTAATATTTAATTAATAGCAGTTCTTCTAGGTAAGTGGTTCTATATTAATACTTTGATATTTCATTAATTTATTATTAATAATTTAATCAATGTATTTTACTCGTACATGCCATTCGAAATTACTTATTCATAAATAGGCTAACCATTTTTCAGGTCCGTACATATTTTTTAATTTTTGCGCGTGACAATTATAGTAACAATGCGCAGTGCCCGACGAACGCAATAAGCAATTATCAACGCCGCGTGTTGTTGCTTTAAATTTTTTTGCTATTATTCGGTAGCTTCAGAGTTCAGTAAAACACTTTAATTTAAACCGTCTGTCTAAATAACTATAAGAAAGACAATAATTTTTTATTTTAAATTGTTTTAATTTAAAAACACTGATAAGTTCGAAAAACGAATTCGACTTATTTGCTAGTAGTTAATTATAATTATTGAACATAACAATAATAACATATAAAGAGGGAACAACAAAAAATAGGATTAACATTTTTAAAAATCATATTTTTAATTTAGAAGAAAATCAACATTATTTCTGCTTAAAATAACGTCCCCCGTGTAGATCTACTGGCCCATCACTCCTTCCACTTCCGGTACCCTATTGAGAATTTAATTTTTCTGGAACCTGTTTGAGGTATTTCTCAATGCTTAGTTGGACCTCAAAATTTGTTTTGAATTTGATTAACAAGGAAGCTGGGGTAAAATTGTAATGCTATATTTTTCCAAAAACTCAATTGTAAGTTTAGCCGAATAAGAGCGTGCACGCGCAGCATGCATAATTCTTGCATAATCCATGCATAATGTTGTTAAGATCCCTTGGTTATTTCAATTCTGAGAGAACACATATTGCTGGATGTCGTGGTTGAATTTGAGAATATGCAACGACGCCATGAGTAGTTGGTTAGCATTCATTTTAATAGTAATGTGTAGTTCATTAAAATGTGTTTAATAAATATTTCATTATTACTGTAATAAACAAACTTATAATAATTAATGAGTATTAATTATTTTACTATTTACTGAAATTTACTCATCTTATCTGAGTTAGTACTTCGATAGGTTTTATTAAAAGGCGTTTGCCACGTCGAGCGCTACAAGAGCACAAAGCTTTCTGCAAACAAATCGTCCACTAGCTACCTTGTTTACTATTTCCATCACCTATGAGATCGCATTAACTGTCGATCTGCCTCGTCTGAAGGTAAACTGGTGATTGTATAAACCATTAATATCCGCAAGATGTGCCTCTAGTCGGACTTTCATTACTCGTTCGAAGTTTACTGATCGTGTTAAGCAAGCAGATCGGTCTATAAGATGATGGTGGTGGCTTGTTCTCCTTTTATAGTAAGACTAATCTTGCGGTCTTCGTGAGATGGGGAAGACTCTGCTTTTGAAGCATAAATTGTACATGTCTTGAATCACTTATGGCCTAGTGTTTGCAACCTGTCTTATAACTATGTCTGTTATCTTGTGAGGGCCCGGTGCCTTCTGTGTTGATATCTTTGCGCTGTTGCTGATAATCCTCTCGATTGTGACTTTCAGAAAAGTTAACGTGTTCGAAGGGAGTAGCAAGATGATGACCAGCGGCCTAGGACAAGAATAGAATGCTGACTATCATTTCTAGTCGGCTAGGAATTGTATGCCCTGGAATTGGCATTCTTCTTGTCAGCTTCTTTGTAATTATTTTGTATGATAAACCCCAATGGTCAGTGTCCAACAGTATATAGAGGTTCTTCCAACTGTCATTCATGTTTCTTAGGATGGCTGCCTTGATCTTCTTCTTTGCTTCTTTGTACACTAAATGTTAAGTGTCCCCTTGTTCTGTGATGCCTCGCCGGAGACTTTTTCTTTCTGCGTGCTGAGTGGCACTCCTGTCTTAGTATCGCTATGTTTGTGATCACCAATATGCTAGTTTTTGATCAGCTTGTATGACCCCTATGTATACAAACATTGCACGCCCGTTCGTCGCACGTCCACGTAGACTGAAATCTCTCTCAATTCCTGTTAAATGGTGCTTTGATAGGTTTCAAAACCCGGCACCGGTAAACCGGTGGTCCTTCGCAACTACGAGTTGTTTACCTTTCGCCGTAACTAAGAGTGTGACATCAGATGGATACCAAGGGCAACCGTCATATGTCTTTTATAAAGTTTCTGGCGTGGTTTTTTATTAGTTTGTTATTAAAAAATACAATTTCTCAATTTTCGTGGGTAATTAGTGATGTTTCGCCTTGCAAATATGTAGGTAGTTTGCGTGTAGTAGCAATGGTAATGTAGCTTTTATCGACCTTTATCGTTAACGTTTTAGCGTCGTATATGAGAATTACATGCCAACTTTCAAAATCCAAGGACAAATCTATTATCGTGCTTCTACCTCTGTCAGATTCTGATTACAAATTTCTCCACTATATCATCGACAGTTATGCCCCCAAACGTAAATCGATTGGCCGATCTACATCTGTAGCATAAATGATAAAGGCTTTTCGAGCTTCCAAAACAACCGAGCAACAAGCATCACTATTGGACACCATGCGAGAAAGAGCTACTCATGCTCGATCGATTGAAACTGGAGAGCAGCGAACATCACGACTGAAAACCGACCAAGATCGAACTGTTCATGCCCGCTCGATTGAAACTGGAGACAAGCGAGCATCATGATTAGAAACCGACCGAGAACGAACTGTTCAAGACCACTCAACTTATACCATTGACCAACGGAGAGCAAGTCTGATTTTAAGAAGAAAATACTATGATCAATCTAGACGGACGCTGCACGTTGAATTGAATCTTGCTGCGTTCCATTACGATGCAGAATATTATTAGAATCACCATCGAAGTGTCGTCGTTGGAAAAATGGACAAGTTATGCAAATCTTGCCGTACATTGAAATTCAAAAACGAAACTCCAAGAATGTACTGTGCAGGTGGAAATGTGAAATTGTCAGAATTGTCATACTTCTGGTTACATATGGAGGAAGCCCACGACATATGTATGAATACGTACAAGATGAAATGACTTATGTTCGCGCATACGGCCGTCCGGCTTTTTTTATAACATTCACGTGCAATCCGACGTGGGATGAAATTAGAGAACTTCTCTTGCCTGGACAGTCATCTTCGGATCGCCATGACATCATTGCACATTTGTTCAAACAAAATTTGAAATCTTTTATGGATTTAATTTACAAGTATCGGGTTTTTGGTGAGACACGTTGTTGGATGTATTCCATTGAATAGCAGAAAATGCCGCATGCACACGTTTTGATTTGGTTGATTAACAGAATTACACCAGACAAAATTGATGCAGTCATCTAAGCAGAAATACCAGACGTCGACATTGATCCAGGTTTATTCGAAGTCGTTGCCAAAAACATGATTCATGGCCCACGTTGAGCGATCAACACAAAATCTCCATGCATGAAGGATGGAAAATGCAGGAAACGCTATCCAAGAGACTTACACAATGAAACTATCACTAGCAATGATGGATATCCCCAATATCGTCAACAATTAACTGAAGATGGCGGCAAACTCATCACTCTAAAAGTGCGCAACAATGACTGTTTACGCCCGTAATAAAGGTTAATTAAAACCGAACCTAATTAAGCTATCGTTATTGTGTAAATAATCTTTGTTATTGTATATTCTATTTTTGTATTGTACCCATATTCTTGCCCATATATGGGCTTAAACTTATTTTACCATGTACAATCAGCTGGTCCCGACCATATATAAGGGGAGTCGAAACACAAATATTTTGACAGTTTTTACCTTCTCTCGTTGTGCTTCGACTCTGTTCTAAGACACACCCAGGGCAGACTTGGTCAGCTTTCAGAAAAACGAGGAACCATTTTTATAATCGTTTTGCTAGTAATAAATGTGACATATTTTTCGCGTAAACATTGTTTTTTTTCCCTTTTGATATTTCTTGTACATCTCGTTTCGTAGTGATCGTTGATATTACGTCTTTCTACGCAAGGACCTGATCGTTCTCATCATGCAGAATTATCCTGGAATTAGGGACGATGCGATACTATTCTTTCGATACAAGTACTTTGTATCGATATCATTGTTTCGATACTTTACTCATATCGATAAAAAAGTACTGGTATCGAATCATTTATTACCATATCAGTTCAAAGTACTCGTTTCCATTTTCTAAAAATACCATCGACTACAGTCCACAAATGACAATTCACAATAAAATAGATTTCCTAATCAGTGTAATTAAGTGCCCGTTTACTGAGAAAGCAAGAAAGCAAGAAATATTAATTAATATTCTCTATATAGACACAGACTCTATACATATACATATTTTCATATAGTCCTTGATATAGACATATAGCATATAAATTCTTTGAAATTGGGAAAATACACTAATACTCAATATGGCAATAATATTTTTTTTTCATTCGATACTGTACAGTATACGACAATGTATTCTCATATCGCCATATCGGTATTTGTATCTCAGTTTGTACTTGGTAAAGTTCTAACCTTGTAGAGTTATGAGTTATTAATTTTAATTTTCAGCTGATTTGCATATGTGTGCGGCCGCTCCCATTATTTTAAATTTTTAAATATTTTGTTTATTAAATTATATACTATGAAATATATGTTTATATAATGATTCGATACTTACTGATATCGATACATTCGTTTCGATATTTTACTGATATTAATATTTGTATTCGATACTTTCTTCCGATACCCTATCCCTACCTGGAATACCTGTCAGTACCTACGTCCATTGCGCACGTAGGGAAAGCTAATAGTCTGATACTCTTCTGGTGAAGGTCGTCAATAGGGAGCGTGGTATCAACATCGCTGGGAAACTAGAAATTTGTTTAACTTCCCACGTTTTAATAGTTAACGTTCACGTCGTCTAGGTAGTAAATTCAATTTTTCTATCAGTCATTTATGGTCCATCGGTCTTTTGGTAATAATTTACTTATTATCAGACAATGACATTGAAGTCGATAATCGCTGGGTTGTGCCGTATTCACCATTACTCTCTAAGGCGTTCAAAGCGCACCTCAATATCGAGTATTGCAATTCAGTAAAATCGATTAAATACATTTGCAAATATATTAACAAAGGATGCGATATGGCAATTTTTGGAGTGGGAAATGCATCTGAACCGATCAATGAAATTGAAGCATATCAATTAGAACGCTACATTATTAGCAATGAAGCTGTTTGGTGTATTTTCCCATTTCTTATTCATGAAAGTCATCCAACAGTTATTCATTTAGCTGTACATATTGAGAATAGACAGTGCGTGTATTTTACAACGGAAAATGTACATGCAAGAACATTTTTGCCACCGCAAACATTGTTAACTGCGTTCTTTTCTTTGTATACGGATGATTTGTTCGCAAAATCGATTCTTTACTCAGAAGTACCAAAATGCTACACATGGAATGCATCAGCTAAACTTTTTCAACGTCGTAAATAGAGCAAACCAGTTAAAGGACATCCGAATTTAAAGTCGTCCGAATTTAGGCCGTCTCTATACAGTTCATCCAAACAATCAAGAATGTTTTTACTTGCGATTACTATTAATTAATGTACGTGGACTGAAATCTTTCCAAGAACTGAGAACAGTCAATAGTGAAGTATGTGCGACCAAACAAGAAACTTGTCAGGAATTAAATCGTTTTGAGAACGATGCCCACTGGGACACGGCACTCGCTGATGCATCAAATACTGCTCAACCACAGCAAATACGTGCATTATTTTTGATATTATTGACAACGTGTTTCCCATCCAATCCAAATGATCTTTGGGAAAAATACAAAAATGACATGAGTGAAGACATTCTACGTGGTTTGTGAGCAACGAATATCAACATGCAATTCACACTAAACGTGTATAATGAGGCGTTGCTTTTGATCGAGGATGTATGTTTGGCAATCGCTAATAAAGGATTGGTGCAATTAGGAATGTGTGCACCGATCCGACCTACTAATACTGCATATGATTGTGATTTGTAACGTGAAACACAATTTTATATCCATGACTTGGGTACATTTGTTAAAAATAATCTTCCAAAATTGGTTTCAGAACAGCACATTGTATATGACACAATCATGGAGGCAATAAACAATCATAGCAGTGGATTGTACTTTATAGATGCACCCGGACGTACAGGAAAAACTTTTCTCATTTCTATAATATTGTCAAGTATAAGATCACAGAAAAAAATAGCACTGGCAATTGCATCATCAGGAATTGCGGCAAAACTATTGGATGGTGTTCGAACGCACATTCAGCACTGAAATTGTCGTTAAATTTGCAAACCTCTGAGACGCCAACATGCTATATCAAAAAAAATTCTGGAATTGGCAAAGTTCTCCAAACATGTGAACTTATCATATGGGACGAATGTATAAAAGCTCACAAAAAAGCTTTAGAAGCGCTTCATCGTACACTGCAAGATTTGAAGGGTAATAAACAGCCTTTTTTTGGAGCACTCATTCTATTGTCAGGGAATTTTCGACAAACTCTGCCAGTGATACTGCGTTCAACACCCGCTGATGAACTTAATGCATGTATTTTTTGCTTCATTGCTATATTTGCTGCTACGAACAACGATGTCAATGCAATAAATTTCAGCATTCAAGGCTGAATACCAGGCTATGCGACAACGTACATGTCTATCGATACTGTGATGAATCAAGACGAAGTTGACAATTACCCCACGGAATTCTTGAATTCATTCGAATTGCAGGTATGCCACCGCACCTTCTAACATTGAAAATTGGTGCTTATTGTTCTCCGTAAAATCAATCCACTACGACTTTGCAACGGTACAAGACTTTTGGTAAAAAAGATTTTGAACAATATCATCAAAGCTACAATTTTGAATGGGAAATTCAAGGGAGAAGATGTACTGTTGCCACGTATTCCAATTATCCCAACTAATGTACCATTTGATCTCAAACGTTTGCAGTTTCTTGTCCGTCTTGCTTTTGCAATGACTATCAACAAAGCCCAGGGACAATCGCTGCAAGTGTGTGGGCTGGATTTGGTGAATCCGTGATTCTCACATGGGCAGCTGTGTGTGGCCTACTCACGCGTCGGAAAACCTGATTTATTCGTGTACGCTCCAGACCGAAAAACGAAAAATATGGGATATCCAAAAACACTCGAATAGCACTTTGAATATTGTTCCCCATAATGATTGAATATTGGAATATCTTATAGTGTATCGTGAAATATTCTACATCTGCCTCTTGCAAATGTATTCAACTTTTAAATTATAAAATAAAACAATTTCCAAATAATAACTTTATGAAATTTAATTTTCCTGGTATTTACAAACTTAAATGTAGTTATAATAGGTTTTATGTTGGTGAAACGAATATTAATTATAATATAAGACATAAAGAACACATCTCTGAAATAAGATTAAAAAAAAATTATCCAAATTCAAATTTCGCAAAACACGTTTTAGAAAATAATCATTTAATTAGTTTTAATATACATAATGACTTAGAAATTTTAAATATACAACATAATATTTATATCAATTCCGTTTTGGAAGAATTAAATATTTATAAACAAATTAAAAACAATAAATTAAAAATGTATTATTTACACAGTTTATTTACACAGTTTATTTTCTTTTTGATATGTATTTGTATTATATAATTATTTTTTTTTTTTTTTTAAACTCCATGTTTCTTAATTGTAATATTCATAATATTTTTTATTTTATTACTGTCTTATTACTCCAAGTAATTTTTTTAAATTAATTTTACTTTTAATTTATTCCTCAGTTGTTGTATTTTATTTGAATTAACCTGATGATGACATGTTGTTGATACCAGTAGTAATAAACAATATGCTCGAGTGATAAAATAGAATTCCATCTTTGGACCGGATCATAACGCGGTGCGTTCGACGTTGCGAGGTCGGACTGCGAGAAAGGAATCGTTCCCGAGGCACTCGGCCTATCGGTGGACGACGAAATTTTTGAGTTAAATTGTGTAGGCTTTTCTTTGTTATATTGTCTTTTTTATATAATCCTAATTGTAATTCATCGTCGTGTAGGCAATACATATTGTAGTTTGTCGTCGCGGTCGATCCATCATAGTAAGGAATCATTTGTTAATTTATATTAGACATACGATTATGTTTCCTTTTAAAATATAAAAAAATCTTAAAATGTATTTTGGCCTGTGATGTGTTCATTTATTATTATTATTATTATTATTATTATTACTATTATGAGTACCTAGCATTATTTTTTGCATATATATAATTATACTCAGCCCAAATAATACCATTGGCGGGCTAACCAACGTATCGAGTTGGTGCTTACGAATTAGTCGCCAAACAATATATTTATATTGTTTTTTCTTTAATCAATGTAATACACATTGGCTTTTTGTATATTTAAGTATATAAATATATAAATAAATGTATTTTTAGATTTATTTTTTTGATTTGAATTTGAATGCAATTATCATGGATAAATCATTGTATTCGAAAAAATGTTTGAGTGACGCGTATATTTCATTGTAATTAATGAATATGAAAAAATTGTAACAATATAACACATGTCTAAAAAAATATATTACATTATGAAATCTTAATAAATACGAAGACTGTACATTTTCAAAGCGAATAGAAACAATAATAAAAATCGAGGGCCGTGTAATGTAAAGTACCAATTAGATACAATTCGGAATATAACCGAGTGTAATATACATTATAACATATCATCCGAGAAATTTAAAAATGCATCATTACTGTGAATGTTATATTCGATTCTGGGTGAAGCGAAGGAGATTTCAGGTGCGTTCCTTCCCGAAAATGAATAGTATCTAGTCAGTAATTGTATTTTTCTTTAAGCGTAACAAAAAAAACTATGCAATAATGTCATCAAGACCGGTAAAATTGTTGACATGACTGTTTTGATTTTTGCATGTGGTCAATATTTTGTATTTAAAATATAATAATACAACAACAAAAATAGCTAAAAAAAAAGGGGGAATAAAAGAAATAATCGGAGGGGATAATTATTGAGGAAAATTTGTTGAATAGGAGTGAGCAGGATTGGGTGATATTACTGTGTATAAGAACACGAAGAGAATCGCAGGGTGCAAGTTAGAGAATTGTTTAAGTTTATATTATGTAAAGAAATAAAAAAATCGTAAAAAAAATAAAGTAAAGATTTAAGGCAAAACACTGAAATAAATTGCTTAATATTAAAAATGTTTACCTTATGCTTGTGCTCAAAGTCTAACTGGTATCAGCAGAAACGAACGATCGCATAAAAAGATTAAAACAATAAAAAATAAAGGAAAAGGTTGGAACGATGACTTCACTTCCAAAGTGAATTCACCTACAAAACCAAGTAAGCCAATACTCAAATTAAGTGGTCTCGCAAAACTAAATATATCCCGCGGAACACAGAATTGGTCTGGAGTACTAGTTCGTAGTTGGAGTGTGCGCACACTGACGAGGAGATTGGATAGTATCATTGTCTTAAAATTGAAAATAAAACTAGAATAATGATCTCTATCTGAGTAGGACTAATTGCAGCCTACAAATTCTCCAAGACCGATTTTTGCTTCTCAACTTTACCTAATAAAAAAAATTAATTAATATTTGTTTATAACTGCAGTAAATGAAGGATTAGAAAACATTGTCTCTATAAAGACAAAGAGAAAAATAATTACAAATATACTCACAATGTAAATGTGTGTTGCAAGCATATTAAATCTGTCGAACGGTTATTATATGGAAAAATACAAGATAAATAATGTTTAACAAAAACTATATGACGTATGCAAGAGCCACATAACAGATTAACCCAAAAAATATTTCCAAAAATTTATTATCATATTATTGTTATTACTTCAATATGAGTTAAGCGTTCTGATTTTATGCACCTCGTATTTACGTCACGTTAAAGTTTATAGGCAATGAACAATAATGATTGAAATATGTACTTTGTCAGAAATTAGTTTAAAAAAATCCTTAATTACTAGTGGTCGTATGAAAGTAAAAAGGTTTACATACGATACCGTAAATAGCCTTACTACACTTCGAGAAGTGACTATTTATTCTTGGTGATCCAACCGCAAGGCACTTTAATCTTTGGGATGCCGTTGCCCGCTTTTACTAAAGTCACCGATTTCAGAATGTCCACGGTGATCGGTATCGGCATGTATACTTTTAACGCAGGATCGCTTATTGAAGTCGATGGTGGACACGACGACTTCGGCGGTGGCGGTGGTGGTGACCGTGGTGACGGTGGTGGTGGTGGTGGCGATGGTGGATGCGGTGGAGGATACGACGGTACTGGTCTGACGATGTTATTCGTACATACGGACGTGGGCGTCTGAATCGTGTCGTAATCGATCAGATGTCTTTGGTATCCGTCCGAGTACGTCTTCGGATTGTCTCGGTGATCGGTTGTCCACGGCGCAGTCGACCCGTCGATCGCGGAATATCCCGCGCGGTATGAACTGCCGATTATCACCGATGTGTTCGTCATCATGTCTCCTGTACGCACGGACAAATGCGAGATTTAACACGATTTGCGATCAACAATCGCGATATGTATTTCTTACTTTCGAGCGCTCCGAGCCGGAGTTTCAACCCGCTACACTTTCGGACGAGCTTTTCGTTGGTCCCTACAACGTTCGAACATACGTAATACATAATTCGAACATAATTAAACACAGCGTTTTCGGTCTGTTAATTACTTTGTAAGCTGTCGAAATCGACCTTCAGAGCGCCGAACTTGCGATACATGTCCGTGACGTTTCCGAAAAACTTCCCGTCGACGCTGTGTCTGCCCATCCCGCCGATGGCCACTGTCTGGCCAACACGAAGTTCGGCGAGCGCCTTGTCCATCGCCTCCTGACGTTTCTTCATGCCGACGATCTCGGCCGTCACCGTCTCATATTTGTCCGCACGAACGTCGGCCACGGTTCGGAACCGACGGTTTCCCTTTTCATCCCTATCGCGGCCTATGTCCAGCCTATTGTTGCGTGGCATATCACCGCGGACACCTGACGAATCATCGTCGTCTATCACCGATGTCACATCCGCGACGACCGACGACTGTTTGCTGCAGTTTTTGCAGTTCCCGTAATAAGTCGCGACGATGTACAGCAGCCCGACGACCAACACGATGTCCACAATATCAATGTAGTCCATCCCGTCCGTGACAGTCTTCCAAATTGTGAACATCTCACGGTTACCGATATACTCGTATTTTACGAAATGTATGGTGTTGGCACGGAACGAAGTCAACTTTGTAATGTTATGACGATCAATGTTTCTACACCGACGGCAGATAACGAATTAAATTGTATTTGGTTGTTTTGTGAGATTTTTCGGGGTGTCGTTAAGCAAATATTTGTTTGTATCGCCGCTCTGGGTAACAAGAATATATTAAACTGCTCTAGTTAAATTGTTCTTGTTAAAATGTTCTAGTTTGTGCTGTTTAAAATGAGAGCTTAAAACATTGGTTTTTAATAATTTATCATACCACCCAAGCAAAACATGTATGTATAAATAATATACCAATCTGAACTCAATATATGTCAAAAATAATAACCTGAAAATATGTTGATTCAGTATTCATCCATAATTTTAGGTGGTGCAAATGCAACACCTTAAGTATGTTTTCGGTGCGAATGACACTATATAGCTACAAAGCGGTTGGTTCATTTGTTACGCGAGGCTCAGATCGATGTAATTTACTATTATTATTAAACCATTTAGAGTTATCATTGTAGGCCGTATTCTTGGAATACTGATGACTGACCACTGCAACAACAGCTAACGTGTTTTCCACATTAAAATAGATTTATACAATTGTGTTTTTACAATATATTATATTTCAGACTGTATGGCCTTGGTATTGAACTTAAATGGTAATAACAAATTTTCAAGGGTGCCCAAGAAGAGGGGGTGGTGGTAAAAATTTGTGTTTGCACTACATACTTCAAAATAGTTCACGACATTGCTTGCAAAATATTTATATAAACATTTCAGTAACAATGACAAAAGGATGATTTTGTGATACGGACATAGCATTTAAACTATACGAAATATAATATTTTATAAGTAGACCGAACGTCCTGAAATAATTCAATAAAATCAATTTTCAATTTTTAGTTGAATGAATACTATATGTCTTAAATAAACTCTCATGGTTGAATATGGATTTAAATTCAGGTGGGCAAAACAAATTTATATATTCCGTGCTGCCCTATCCTTGAATTTCATTGTTTTTATTTACAGATAAAAGCTTATATTTGTAAGAATGCTCTGCTTCATAATTACAATTTTTTTCCATGTATTTTTGGACAATATTTGCTATGTGATTATGCCGATACAAATAATCTGTTTGAACCAATTAGCTACACGTTCCTGTTATATGTTGTACTGTACCGAAATTCTTCTGACATTTTTAACATTTATCATCCTGTATTAGAATCTCAACGTCATGGATATACGTCGTGTATTTGCGTATACCTCACCCTACATCATTGGTTCAACATTGTTAGGCTCAATTGTTTAATTAATTACAGTAGATTAATTTGAATATTTATCAAAACTACAGTAAATATGGACACAATTTGAACATCGTTTTTGGCCGTCAAGCGATGTCGCAAGACGATTTGGTAATCGGTGAAAAAATATTGTATTCCATCGTGTTTCGTCGTAGTACCGCAAAACTTTATACGAACGATAATGTACTTGACGTTATGACGACAACCGTTGCAGAAAATTTGACGGTACGTTCATTTAAATTTACGTCACGGTCGCTTACATGAATAAATCAATAACTATTAACATTAAAAATTAATTAAAATTGATGTGTTTATTAACCTAAATTTTAAATTTTATTTTGTTAATGTCTAGGCGTATATATATATTTTATCGTAAACCATTATGAATTTATACATGTCATCGTGAATTGTAGATGGTAATCTACTGTATGACGTAAATATTAACGTCAAATTAACAAATTGACGAGTTTTCAAAATTTCATATGATGCGAGAATTTATCTAACATTTTAATCTATAACCAGATTAATTTCTACTGGGTACATTTATTTATGGTTGTTTATACAGGCCAAACGATTGTTGAAAATAATAAATCAGAATTTTGTTGTTTGTTTTAAAGCAGTTAAAACTGATAAACTAAACATGAATTACAAATATACATCTGTAATACAAATCGGACCATTAACTAAAATATTACATTAAGTTTAAAATATTAATTTAAAACTAATATTTTTAGATAAAAAGGAATAAAATTAATTTAGATTTAAATGCATATATATTTATATATAAACCACTTATATTGTGTATAAATACATCAATTAACTTAAACAATATAGTTGCATGAGAAGTTATCGGCCACGAAAGTCCATGGAAATAGTGGAACGGAACAAATTTCGGTGTTGAATTCTTCCAAAACGGAAGAGGTGAAAGAACCCAGAACGAACAACATAGAGGGTTCAATATATTATATATAATACTTTTATAAATAACATAATATACAAATATACCTATCTATCTATATTTATAAATCGATATCTTTGGCTTATGGAACTTTTTTCTTTTTAAGATAATCGCAAAATGTTAATGAAGAGGTCAGAAAATAGGTATATTTCTATAGGGAAATTACAAATAATAGTTTTCACAAATCATATGTTTTAACAAAACTCAGTTTAAATTTTTGAAAAAAAAATCGTGTTGAATATGTATTTTTAAACGACAATTGTGGGCTATAAAATGATTATAAAGCATGCGTGTTAAATATTCAGATTTCTTTTCTTATCCGTACATAAAATATCATAAAAACATATGGTTTTTTGAAATTTTCAAAATTAAATAATAATTTTATGTGTTTCCTTCCCGATAAAAATATTTTTAAATTATTGTATGTATAAAAGAGAAGAAAAAGGGGAAATAGAAAGCGTCGTAACAATGGCAATTTGCAGACCACTATAAAAGAAGAAACGATCGGTGCGATAGTCGAAAACTATGAAACAAAATCAGTCGATCAGTTTCCAAATAGTCCAATAGAAGTAAGTACATAGATTTTTTGTAGTCATTCGCAGGCATTAAATATAAACGTAAATGTGTATATTCATATAAATTCTAGCTGAGTAAACTATATATATATATATATATATATAAATAATATGCATGAATATAATTTTTGTCGTACATTTTAAGGGAATGGCTTTGGCGGAAACGGTGACTAACATGTTTCTTCGGTTGATGAACACTTAAATAATGAAACCGCCGGGCGTTCGGTAATTCAGGAATTAGATAATGAATATGAAAGCAATGCATATATTCATTCTCAAATGGTAATTTTATGAATTTTATTTCCACGGATAAAAATAATTAATATACATAACCGTATATAAATAATAATAAATAATTATTTTATGCGTACTAAAAAAAAATGTGATAATAAAAAAATGTCGCAAGAGTGCAAAGCCGCAAAACGCGATAAAAGAAGTAGTTAGCAAGATTGTTGATAGTGACGAAACAAAATCAGTCTACCCGTTCCCGAATAGTCCAAATGGAGTAAGTACATATATTTTTAATTATATCGTTATATCGGTAACCCGTTTTGTTAATATATTCTTTATAGTCATTCTCAGGCACTTAATATAATCCTAAACGTGTTTATCGATATACATTCTAGGGAGTTAAATTGCATATATAAATAATATGCATGATCATAATTTTTATTGTAAAATTGTAGGGAGCAGTTTTGGCGGAAACGGTGACTGACAATGTTCCTTCGGTAGATGAACACGTAAATAATGAAACCGTCAGACGTACAGCTGATGAGGAATTAGGTAACGCATGTCAAAGCGGGGCAGATTTTCATTCTCAAACGGTAATATTTTTATTCGTACGAATAAATAAATATATATATATATATATATATCTTTATATACGTATTATATAATACGTGTAAACATAATTTTTATTGTAAAAACGTAGGGCACGACGTCGATGGAAACAGTGTCCTGGAGGATTAAGCGTGTGAATAATAACGTGGCAGACCATTCGGGAATTCGGTTACAGCCATCAGAGCGTTGCTGATCAACATTCACAAACCGTTAATTCCCACTTTTTATATTCTATACAATTTATACAGATCTATTGTTTTTATAGACGGAGATTTATAGTAATGCGAATGATTTTTTCTCAGTTATGATTTTAATACGGATTTTTTTTTATAACGCAAATAACAAAACAATCTGCATTCAATTTTCTGTTAAAAAGGTCAAAATAAAAAATGCAATTACTATATTCGGTATTTCATAACTTAAATACTATATATGTATTGATAGACTCTTGAATGTTCTTTAAAGCAATTTAAAAAGAAATCCCGCATTTGATTAATTATATATTTTTTATTTAGGTCGAATTTTAAATAACGCATTTTTAAATTAAAATAGCTAATATAGAACATTGTATTATCTTCTAAATGATCTCCCAAATTATAATTTTTTTTCCGTAAATGTATTAGTTACTTATAAGTTATTTATAGATCGTGAATATTTTAAATAGCAGGGGTAGCATTGAATCACTTAATATATTTTAAAGATTTCTTTCAAATTTAAAACTACATGTGATTTTAAAAAAAAAAATACAAGTATAATTGATTTTCTAATTTTAAATAAGGAAAATGATAAATTATTTTTTTAAATATTCCTAAGTTTTAAAAAAGTTATACATTTTTCAATCATTCAAATGAATACTGACCATTTTTGGTGCGTTCACTAAATACTAAGGTCTCGTTCACGAAACATCTCTCCTACTCTGCGTTTTTTTGAAGAGAGCGTCATCCCTTACAAAAATTTAATAGTTTGTTGACTCTATGTGAATCATATCTTGTCTTAACACAAAAAATTATAAACTCTCATATGTTTAGATTTGCAGCTTCTCGAACACATAAATTAACACGACGAGTATTAAAAAATAATACCTGAAAAACTTGACGTTTTGATAGTAGTTTTGCTCTGAGAATTTGTGACTCAATATACCAACTAAAAAAATTTGGTCGTCACTTCTAAAGCACACAGTCATTTTTTAAAAAAAATAATGCGCGAGTAAAAGTTTAAGTAGGTAATAAAAAAGCGTAATATAATTTTGAATGAAGAAATAATGTTACAATATGTAATGTGCACGAAAGCTCGAATACTGTATCTATTATTTTATGATATATTACGATATTTGTTTAAGAATTTTCAATTTTTGTGTTTGTAGCGACCTGTCGTATGTTGACATTTGCGTTCATAAGAAAATTTAGTCAGCAACAAAAATAACTTAGTACATGATTAACACAGTTACATACTATATATTTGTATAATTAATATAACCAAATATTTAATTATATTTTACAATACATGAAATAAACATTTTTAAGGAATATGATGTTTTTCAAAAATACGTATTATTTTTTATTTTTTTCATATTTGTGTTATTTTGTACATTTAAAATGAGTTGTGGGTCAAAAATATAAATAATCTTTTTTATAGAGCATAATTTCTTGGTAATTTTAATATATTAATTTTTTTCTATAGATTTTATATAGCAAAAAATAGAAAATGATTAAAATTTTCAAAAAACCACGAATTTTCAAAATTAAGAGAATCGGCGGCATGGGTTAAAGTAAACATAAGCGTTTGAAATTTAAGGACAAGTATTTTTTTATGAAAATAAAAAATTTAGGGGATTACGAAGTTTATCCGAAAATATTTGTAAATTAATGGACATCCTAATATATATATATATATATAGTATATATATTAAAATCTTATATTATATTGGAATGTGATTTATTTTGTAGAACACACCAAGAATTATATTTATAATAGTATGATTAATCTATATATATATATAAATGAATTGGTGTCCGTACGTTATCAATGACTGACCAAACCACTAGATGGATTTTGACAGGGTTTTTTCCTACATATTCAGCGTGGACCCGGGATGGTTTTTGTCTCTTAAAAGTTTTCAAAACCTTTCACCGTAATTAAAGGTATGACGTCAGATAGTTACCAAGGGCAACCATCATATATCTTTTATAAAGTTTCTGGCGTGGTTTTTTATTAGTTTGTTATTAGAAAATACAATTTCTTAATTTTCGTGGGTAATTAGTGATGTTTCGCCTTGCAAAGATGTAGGTAGTTTGCATGTAGTAGCAATGGTAATGTAGCATTTATCAACCATTATTGTTAACGTTTTAGCATCGTATATGAGAATTACACGCCAAATTTCAAAATCCAAGGGCAAATCTATCATCGTGCTTCTACCTCTGTCAGATTCTGATTACAAATTTCTTCACTATATCATCGACAGTTATGCCCCCAAACGTAAATCGATTGGCCGATCTACATCTGTAGCATAAATGATAAAGGCTTTTCGAGCTTCCAAAACAACCGAGCAACAAGCATCACTATTGGACACCATGCGAGAATGAGCTGCTCATGCCCGATCGATTGAAATTGGAGAGCAGCGAGCATCACGACTGAAAACCGACCAAGATGCAATGACTTACGTTCGCGTATACAACTGTCCGGATTTTTTCATATCATTCACGTGCAATCCTGCGTGGGATGAAACTAGAGAACTTCTGTTGCCTGGACAATCATTTTCAGATCGCCATGGCATCATTGCACGTGTGTTCAATCGAAAATTGAAATCTTTTATGAATTTAATTTACAAGTATCGGGTTTTTGGTGAGACACGTTGTTGGATGTATTCCATTGAATAGCAGAAAATACCGCATGCACACGTTTTGATTTGGTTGATTAATAGAATTACACCAGACAAAATTGATGCAGTCATCTCAGCAGAAATACCAGACGTCGACATTGATCCAGGTTTATTCGAAGTCGTTGCCAAAAACATGATTCATGGCCCACGCTGAGCGATCAACACTAAATCTCCATGCATGAAGGGTGGAAAATGCAGGAAACGCTATCCAAGAGACTTACACACCGAAACTATCACTGGCAATGATGGATATCCCCAATATCGTCGACGATCAACTGAAGATGGGGGCAAACTCATAATTTTCTAAAAGTGCGCAATAATGACATTGAAGTCGATAATCGTTAGGATGTGCTATATTCACCATTATTCTCTAAGACATTCAAAGCACACATTAATGTCGAGTATTGTAGATCAGTAAAATCGATCAAATGCATATGCAAACTTGTAAACAATGGATGCGATATGGCAGTTTCTGGAGTGGGAAATGCATCTGCACTAATCGATGAAATTGAAAGATATCAATTAGGACCCTACATTTGTAGTAATGAAGCTGTTTGGCGTATTTTCTCATTTCCTATTCATGAACGTCATCCAACAGTTATTTATTTGGCTGTGCATATTGAGAATAGACAGCGCGTGTATTTTACAACGGCAAATGTACATGCAAGAGCATTTTTGCCACCGCAAACAATGTTAACTGCGTTCTTCTTTTTGTGTACGGATGATTTGTTCGCAAGAACGCTTTATTACTCAGAAGTGCCAAAATACTACACATGGAATGCATCAGCCAAAACTTTTCAAATACGTAGATAGGCCAATTTAGTTGAAGGACATCCGAATTGTTATTCGTCCACGCCTTATGCGGTCTCTATACAGTTCATCCAAACAATCAAGAATGTTTTTTCTTGCGATTACTATTAATTAATGTACGTGGACCGAAATCCTTCCAAGAATTGAGAACAGTCAATGGTGAAGTATGTGCGACCTATCGAGAAGCTTGCCAAAAATTGAATCTTCTTGAGAACGATGCCCACTGAGACACAGCACTCGCTGGTGCATCAAATACTACTCAACCACAGTAAATACGTGTATTATTTGCGATTTATTGACAACGCGTTTCCCATCCAATCCAAACGATCTTTGGGAAAATTACAAAGATGACATGAGTGAAGACAACCAATGTCGTTCGCAAGCAACGAATATCAACATGCAATTAACACCAAACGTGTATAATGAGGCGTTGCTTTTGGTCGAGGTTGTATGTTTGGCAATCGCTAACAAAGAATTGGTCCAATTGGGAATGTGTGCACCGATCCGATCTACTAATACCGCATATGATCGTGATTTGCAACGTGAAACACAATTTCATGTTCATGACTTGAGTACATATGTTGAATGTATCCATAACAAAAAAGCTTCAGAAGCACTTCATCGTACACTGCAAGATTTGAGGTGTAATAGACAGCCTTTTGGTGAAGCTACTCATTCTATTGTAAGGGGATTTTCGATAAACTCTGCCAGTGATACCACGTTCAACACTCGCTGATGAACTTAATGCATGTCTCTAATCTTCAGTTCTATGGCGACATGTCAACAAATTGACTTTGAAAACCAATATGCGTGTTCAATTTTAAAATGATGCATTCGCCTAACGTTTCGCAAAACAATTGCTGGATATTGGGAATGGGAAGTTGGAAAATGACTATTCTACACAATGTATTACATTGCTAACAAACTTTCGTAAGATGACATCTACCAAACACGAATTATTTCAAAACGATTTCCCAAATATCTCGCGGAAATTTAAAAATCATCAGTGGCAGAAATATAAATATACAAATCTACATTTACCTTTTGCGACGCACGGGTATTTAGCTAGTATTTATATAAAAAAAATTATAGCATAAACTTAAAATATAATATACAATTATATTTTTATATATGAAAATGGTTTAGTTGCTACCTTGGTTTATTCCCATTTGGGACAGACCAATTATTTTGTTATTGTATAATTATGTTTTGTTTTCAAGTCTGCTGTTGTTTGTTCATATATATAATATATATATATTTTTTTTTTTAAGTCGTTTATATTTATTTCTAAACTGTGTACAATTTTGTTTAAATTTGATATCTTATTTATATTGTTATAAAATTTCTTGATAGTGCGTTAACCACATTATTTTCTTTATCTTTTTTATAAACAATATTGAAGTAAAAATCTAGTCATTTTAATGATAGTCTGGCGACCCTTGCCAATGGAATGTTTAGATTTTTATAGTATTTGAGACTAATATTATCACAGAAAACGGTGAATTTACGTTCCCAAAGATATTTTCGAAAATAAATGATAACAAAACAGATACCTAACAGTTCTAAGGTGGTGGAGAATTATATTCATTCCAAATTTAAGCGTTTTCTTGAAGCATAACTGAAGGGGTGTTGTATGCTATTTAAGGTTGTTTGGTACAATATCCTAAGACTAGCAAAGACTCGTCAATTGTTAAATAAACGATTTTATCATCATCAAAATGTTTAAGTAACGGTTCTGAAGTTAAACATTTATTAAAATTGTTTAACAAATTTTCGTGTTCATCATGCCAAGTAATTTTGTTTAGTCTTTTCTTTATAATTTCTGTAAGTGTGTGTGCTATTTTAGCAAAGTCTTTTACATGTTTTCTATAAAATGAACACATGTCAAAAAATGATCTCACTTCTTTTATTGTTTTTGGAGTTTTGAATTCCATTATTATTTTGGTGTTTCTATTCAGGAGTAATATCCCTTCTGTTGAGATTTCGTGCCCTAAAAGTTCCATCTTTTCATAGAAGAAATAACATTTCTTAGTTTTGAGGGAAATTTTCATAGTATCTATAATTTCGAATGCATTGCGTGTGTTGGTTAGTACTTGTTCAAAATTCTTACCATATGAGACTAAATCATCGATATAAATTATTAATGATTTATATATCTAATAATACAAAAAATTTAATTAAATATTATAAAGGGCTAAAGGAAAAGTGAATAAAGATGGTATTTCACAAAGTGTGAGTTCAAGAATCGTTTAGGTTTATTTACGTAAAAATATAAAAAAAATCTTAAAAAGAGATAAATAAATAATAAGATAATACACTAAAATAAATTGTCAAATAATTAAATGTCTTACCTTATGCTCGTGCTTGATATCTAACTGGTATCCACAGAGACAAACGATCGCATAAAGAGATTAAAACGATTAAAAAAAGAAAATTAGGTTGGATCGGTGACTTCACTTCCAAAGCGAATTCACCGACAAAATAAAATAAACCAATACTCGAATTATGTTGTCTCGCAAAACTAACTATGTCCCGCGGAACACAGAATTGGTCTTGAGTACTGGTTCGTAGTTGGAGTGTGCGCACACACTGTCGAGGAGACAAGATCATCGAGTGGTATAGAGTGTATATTTTGTATATTATAATATCTTTAGTATGCTGATTACGTAACAGTCCAATCGATTGATATTGACAATAGATGTTTTGTCGTCTCTATATGCGTATAGTCGGCGTCACGACTTTTCATTTTGGGTAAATTTTCGTGTATGTATGTTTCTGTTTATTACGACGGTATGTGGGTCTCCTCTCTTTTTTATGTGCGTAAAATGCGTTCATATAAGTTGTTTTTTTTATATTTCTAATTTGAATGAACTAGCTAATCTTTGATCGGACAAACCCTTTATTCGTTACTCCTCTGCGTCGTAGTTTCGTTTTATAAAATCGTGTGGAATTTATATGTTTAAGATTGATTTGTAATTTCGATTCGAATGATTAGCATCTCTCGCCCGTATCGGTTATTTGTTTAGGTTCAAACATATGCGTTATATTTTTTTATTATTATTTGAAAATACAATCTGTGTTCCGAGAAGGCCAAGTGTTTGGGATGTGAAAAAGCTGAATCAACTCACATTTCCCCTAAACGCCAAAATTTTGCTATTTGCTCTTCTAAAACTGTTGGTGACGGACTCGTACTACATAAAGATATACCTTATTTTTCGACTTGCGCGAGGTCTGTAGAACTAGATATGGGACCAGCGACAACCCAACTAAAATAAGTATTTTGAAATATAGGACCGCGTAACGTAGGTTTAAGTTGATCGGCACACATTATTTCGAAAAATATTTCTGAACCGATTATCATATCGATTTTATTAGGTGAATTGATAGACGGATCTGCAAGTTTAATATCATCAGGTATATTCACCTCTGCTAAATTTATCGGAATTGACGGTAGATAACTCGTTAACTTAGACATTACAACAAAATCTAAATACATTTCGTAGTCGTGCAATCGAGATTTTATTTTTGTGGACACTTGATGCGATGCACTAAGCTTAGATTGGTTTATACCGATAATCGAATACGCTATTCTTTTTCGTTTTAATTGTAAATAATTCACCATAGACTCATAGACAATCATTGTCCATTATTTTCGTAAATTGAATGTATATGACCTAATGTACTATTCTAAGTAACTACCACCCTTCGTTAAATATATATATATTATACGTAAACGTTAAACACAACGTGTGCGGTATTTAACAATACGCACCACGTTTTAAATCTGTTGAGATCTGTTCGAACCTGTCCGAGTTTTGCCGATGTTTATACAAAAGATACCTTCCATGACATTTTAAATATCATTGCTATGATATTATATATGAATCATATATAGTATGATAGTATGTATAGTAGTCAAAATTCGCATTTATTACAACAAGTTCAAGTGACACCTGAAATTCTATTAGCACCAAAGATTTTTGTACCTAATATACCTGCTGAACCTTCGATAAATAAGGATATGAGTGTTTTATGGGATGATCTAGGTGATGAGTATGTAAAAGGTCTGGATAATTATAAAAGTAAGTTTTTTTTTTAAAAATTTTAATTTTAATTTTAATAACAACTATCAGCTATTTCTCATAGTTAAAAATATTATTTATATTTTTCTTATAATATTGAATAATAGTGTTATAGAAAAATCCATCTATTCTAACAAAACCTCCAACATTTCCAACCAGGTCCAAACGTGCTCTTTTCTGTTTCCCTACAGTAGTTCCATTTTCCCGTTTATACTGAGCTATAGTTATAAAAAATTTATATATATATATATATCAGCGAAATATAAAAAATAAATAATTGTTGTGAGCACCGTTGCCACCAGATATGGAGAGCACCGTTGTCACCAGTTGTTGTGTGCCAGGTTGACGTTTTGGGCTGACGTTTCGGACTCATTTCAGAGTCCATCTTGAGAGCGTATTTACTTAGTCGAGTGTTCTATTTATACTCCCAGCTTGGCTCATGTCTTACTTTCATTTATACCTATTTTATTATTATTATATATATATTTATTATCGATCAAGTTATCATTGACTGGTTGTTGTTGCTTGTTATTCCCGATAACATCTGCTTGTCCTTGGCATTCTTTACATTTAGTTCTTCCTTTTCTACAACGGTAATAACTGGTAATGCGATTATCATTGACCTCGTCATTGACTGGCTGCTTTTTTTTGTTTTGCCCCACACAAAAAATGGGATTATTACATACAATGGCAACAAGAGCTGTTAGAATAGCCGACGAAGACCACATAAAGCAGAAAAAAGCGTATTTACGACAAGCACTACAAAACAATGGATACGCATTAACAAACATCACCAAGGCACTAAAGAGAGCAGAAACAAGAAAAAACACAATTATAATTAATAAAGAGGAAAAAGAAGACGAAAAGAAAGGAACATTGATACTTCCGTATATTCAAGGAATTACTGACCGCATCTCAAGAATTACCAATAAGTTCAAACTAAAAACAGTCTTCAAACCAAATACAGTTATTGGATCTCTGTTTCGAAGCCCTAAGGATAAATTACCAGACATGCAAACACCCGGGGTCTATGAAATACCATGTTCATGTGGCAAATCATATATAGGACAAACGGGAAGATCACTCGAAATAAGGATAAAAGAACATGAAAAAGACGTGGATTATCAAAGAGCGGATAAATCTGCAGTAGCTGAGCATGCAAAAAATAATAGACATGAAATCAAATTCGACTAGGTTAAAATACTGAACAAGGAAGCTCATTTTGGGAAACGAATGTACAAATAGGCAATAGAAATCGAAAAATGTCCAGAAAATATAACAGAGAAGACGGATGGAAACTTAGCAAATCATGGTTACCTATTATACACCAAGAAAAAAGAAAGCAACTGATCAGAGAAGCCACAACAACAACCAAGGCAGCCACAACCGCTACAAATGCACATTGCCGGTGTAGAAAGGGAAGAACTAAATGCAAAGAATGCCAAGGACAAGCAGCTGTTATCGGGAATAACAAGTAACAACAACCAGTTAATGATAACTTCATCGATAATCACTTTATGGGTATAAATGAAAGTAAAACACGAGCCAAACTGGGAGTATAATAGAACACTCGACCAAGTAAATACGCTCTGAAGATGGACTCTGAAATGAGTCCGAAACGTCAGCCCAAAACTACACATGTGGATACATCTGAAAACAATGTCAGGAAATTTTAATATCTGTTTGTTTTTGATGAAATCAACAGTTTTAAATTATCTATTATGTTCGTTAATATATTATTATTATATTATTTTATTATAATATATATTGTAATCAGTAGTGTGGGGTCATATATTATATTATATAATTAATAATTATCATATGACAAAAATGTTTTGAGTATTTAGAATATAAAGTAGAATATTATAGACTATAAGTATATATTGAGTATGTATATATATATTATAATGTGTAATATATATTATATAGGTATATATATCAGTATATATTGAGAGTATAAAAAGCTTCTATTATGTTTTGCAAAAAATAATAACATATAACTTTAATCTAAAATATAATAATTTCAAAAATAAAAAGAAGTAGCAAATAGCAGCAGTATGTATTTAAAACAAAATCAATTATTTTATCAATAATCTTACTATTTTTGGTGTTTCCACCCAGCCTTATTCAAATAATAAAGTATATCTGATTTCACTGTGTTAATATAATTATGTTATATTTTATAATTAATTGGTACTATTAATTTACTTGTTAGTTATTGGATTAATTCCATTAAATATAAATATAATTACTACATTTGATATTCGTATTATTGAAAACTAGTAAAAAAAAAAGTATTTTAAAAGTATTTGAAATACTCCTTGTGAAGTATTCAGAATACTTAGAGAATACTATGAATACAGAATACAGAATAAACATACTCTGAATACATTTTTTACTGTATTCATAATATGTATTCCAAATACTTTTAAAAAGTAATTTCCCCAAGTCTGGTTAATACGAATGATTACCAATAATGGTATTCCATTATCTACACTTTTATAAGTTCTAGTTATTCACTAGGTATAAAATATATCACACCCGTCCCTTAGTTATTAATACAACATTTTTGATAAAACCGTCGTGAGTTTGCGGGTACTTGGGATTTTTCAGTAATATTTAGAAAGAAATAATATTATTTATTGAGATAAAAGAAATGTGTAAAGATAAGTATCGTATTACAAGGTACAGCGGGTGTGTGTGTGTGACTTCATATGTACGTAAGAACAATATGATTAATACGATGTTAATCAACAGGTTACTATTATAATGTAGTATAATTATTGTTTAAGTATATAAATAAACCTGACGGATATTTCACAGTAACTATATTTAGTAAAAGTTCCATATACAAAGTGATTTTATTATCAACAATCTAACATTATCATTTAGGAGTACCTAAAAGTATTCGAATATTTATTTAGTCGGATTTCGTATCGCAAGTTCTTATTAAATTCTTATTTATTATTTTTTTTTTATTGAAATAGTATTTAGTTTGCGTTTGAATAAAAAATGACACTTTCAAAGTCAAATTTCTCAAAACATAAAACTGTTATGTCAAATTAATATAGTACAGATGAGACTTTATAAATTCGTAAAAGTATTTGTTAAGATTTGTTAGATGAGAAGTATACATGGGTTATTATCATAGATTTCTTTTTAAATATACTGATAATTAGTGTATAATTATTGAAAATCATAAATGTACGAAAAGACATTTTATATTAATGTGGTGTATCGAGTTTAAGTTTAAGAATTTTGTAACGAAAAAATAGTAAAAGCTTTGCCTCTCCTCAATAAAAATAAAATTTTTTTTAAATGTCTTTTATAGATAATCTAGTACGTCATTATATTAATTAGTTGTTAGTTATGTATACGACTGAGAATTTCTAGTGACTATATGTAAAGAGTAGACAACGTTATTGAATTTATTTGGACCTTGAAAATTAAACTTGTAAACATAAAACGTCGATGTTTGTATAGGTATGTTCCCCACCACTCGCTAATATCACTGGAAATAACTGACCACGTAGTCGACTGAAATATATTTAATATATTAAAAATGTATAATTTTGTATTATATAAGGAAGTATTATATGTTTTTAACGAAATTAACTCGAAATTTTTATAAAGGCAATTTTTGTTTATTTTCCTTTTCAAGTGTATTTTTAAATACGTTACGACACGCGTTTTTCTAGAGAAGAGATACCCTTTATTGCGATAAACGATTAACGATGAACGAGATTGGCCGAATAAATTGGCCGAGGAATAGAAAGTAAGCGTGAGATTACAAATATTATTTGATAATAAAAATTTAATATTAATTATAACACAATTTATTACAATACATAATTAAAACGAATTATAATAAATATAAAAATCAGCGTACCACAGGTACTGCATATGTCAGATTATTTGGGCACACAAACACAAATTTTACAGTTTTATGGTTTTTTTTTTTTTTTTAATTTGAATTTGTATAGAATAATTGTATTCGGAAAACGATTCAGGGCGATGTCACTAGGTCACGGGTCGGCAACCTACGGCTCGCGAGCCACATGTAGCTCTTTCGATCTAAATCCAGTTACACACGCAAAAATTAATATTTTATGTTCAAAAACAATATTTTGTAATATAAAAAAAAATTATATTATTTTTGTTGCTTTTGGAAATATGAAATAATACATAACAAAAATAATTTCATAGTACCCGCATGGAGCACAGACTATCGTAGTAAAATGTTTATTATAGTACATGCCGTTAAAACCAATAATCGCGACGCTATCTACGACTAATTAGTCATACGACGAGTTAACAATGCGAACAAAGTCCAAAAGAATACGATATCATTTTATGACTTATTTTGTTCGACAAATTGACATAAATGCCGAAAACTCGTCGTCAGTCAGTCGTCCATATACAGCGCAGATGAAGTTACGTTGCATGTGTGTTAATTTAATTTAATTTAATTTTCTGGTTTTTGGCTGTATCGTCACTAATATTTTGTTTTTTCGCTCATTGTTTCAACTTAGAGAAGACAATTTAGAAGTAAATTATTTTTTTAAAGGTGTGTACACATGTAATATAATAAAATCAGTAATAGTATAATAAAATAGAATATAATTTAATAAAATTAAAAAAAATCATTATTTCAGCTTCGTCGTTATCATGGCATCTGGTAAAAAAAGGAGAAAAACTGAAGAAAATCGAGAATTTCATCAGGATTGGACGGAGTCCTTTGCGTTCATATGGAACACAGATGGCCTTCCGACTTGCCTCATTTGCCACGAAAAGCTGGCACACAATAAAAAGTCTAATTTAGAGAGCCACTTCAATACAAAACATACAATACAAAATTGTCTTCTTCTCTAAGTTGAAACAATGAGCGAAAAAACAAAATATTAGTGACGATACAGCCAAAAACCAGAAAATTTAATTAAATTAAATTAACACACATGCAACGTAACGTCATCTGCGCTGTATATGGACGACTGGCTGACGACGAGTTTTCGGCATTTATGTCAATTTATCGAACAAAATAAGTCGTAAAATGATATCGTATTCTTTTGGACTTTGTTCGCATTGTTAACTCGTCGTATGACTAATTATTCGTATGACTAATAATTAGTTGTAGATAGCGTCGCGATTATCGGTTTTAACGGCATGTACTATAATAAACATTTTACTACGATAGCCTGTGCTCCATGCGGTTACTATGAAATTATTTTTGTTATGTATTATTTCATATTTCCAAAAGCAACAAAAATAATATAATTTTTTTTTATATTACAAAATATTGTTTTTGAACATAAAATATTAATTTTTGCGTGTGTAACTGGATTTAGATCGAAAGAGTCACATGTGGCTTGTGAGCTGCAGGTTGCCGATCCCTGGACTAGAACGTTCGCGAAAACGAGTCTGCATAAATACGGGCGTTGTTCTTTTGCGTAATCACAATTAAAATAAACGCATAATTGCCGCGTACGGCTTCACCTAAACGGCCGTCACGGCGGCGGCGCAACAATCGCCAATAAGTGGTTAATTGGTCTCACCATAAATGGCAAATTGTTTTACATTTAGTGTTGCCTAAAAGCATGCTTTTTGGCGTATGCTTAAGTTTTTTTTAATTTTAATAATCTGGTGCGGGATAATATATAAAACCTAAATAGTTAGGTAGAGTTGGTATAATACACAATTCAAATTTTCAATGAATATTATTTATTTTAATTAATATAATAAGAAAATCAAAAATAAATGTTTATATTTATTATTCAAACCTAATTAACAATAAATTGTTATACATTATTCGAATATATTATATATTAACATACTTTTTAAATAATTCAATAATAATTTGTATTCTAGTGAATACATAAAACAATAATAAACTCAAGAAAATGTATGATATGTATATGACTTTGATAGTGTTAATTATCATTATTATTCATTTTTACAAATGGTCAATGTTATTCTGTATCTCAAGATTCTCATAGAGATAGTATATTATAAAAATTAAAAAATGAATAAAAATAATTATATTACATTTGCTAAAGTAATTATTATTCTGTGAATATTAGAGGTAAATGAAATATATAATTATATACGGTGATTTAAAAAAAATGAAAAATGAATAATCATAATATAATATAATATAAAATTACTTATATTTATTAAAGTATATGTATACATTTTAAATGAAATAAAGTGAAATTAATAATTACAAAACTGATAAAATGCTAAGAATTATTTTCTTACAGTCATAAAATAAATATCGAACTTTTACTAATGTAATATATTGTACCATGGTGTAATAAATATTTTAAAAGTAACTCAATTACTATTTTTGTATTCATGATGTTTGACGACAATCAGTTGTTGTCCAGTCTAGAGTATTCGTATCTACATGCTAATTAAATACATAATAATCTTTTATTATTTAAATTTATAATATTAATATAAGCTATATACATAATACAAATAGGTAAATTATTTCATTAGTCTAGGATAGTGATTATCAACCGGAATGTCGAGACCTCAATTAGAGGTGTTGCGAAATTATAAAAAATATAAATCATTCATACATAGATTTTTTACCAGTAAAAGTATGTTTGGTCTTAGCTTAAGACTATTTAAAATAAATGGTAAAAGTATAGTTTAGAAAGTGTAGAGTGTATTGGGTTATTTATAAATCACTGAATGGTACCGTACACAAAATAAATATTGAGAATTACTGGTTTAGATACTATATACTATAAACATATGAAAATACGACAAATACATAACTCATACCACAATAAATATAATTAATTGTTTCGATAACTGATGTAACTCAACAATTTTAAGTTAAAACAAATCAGACATTACATTAAACATATTAGAAATGTAGAGAGTATAAAATAATATGCAGTTCGTGTTCATCACCCGACCGAGCAACACGTGTGTTTAGTACAGTCGTCGCATTTATAGCTTTCGATAGCAGTATCTATCTTGTTATTAAATTCGGCGTTTCAGGTAATATGATTATCTCTATCGCCTTAATTGCACCAATTTAATAATCAACTTTTATTACAATAATGGGCGATAAGCCCATTATTATTTCTAACGACATGAACAATCTAAACCATTCTACTCAACATACTCGAAATAACAAAACTTTCGCGGAAATTACCTCCAATGTTGTATTACCGAAAATGAATCAAGCAATCGTATTTAATTCTATCAATAACATTAAACAAATCGAATATGTCACCGCACTCAGTAAAATCATACCCGCAGAAAATATACAATTTGTATCTCGTATTTAAAATAATAGATTCTGCGTTTTCTTCAATAGTCAAGCCGTTATGGAAAATGTATTAAAAACTCATTCCTCAATCATTGTCAATGAAATAGAAATCCCTATTCGTAGACTAATTAATGCTTCCAAAAGAATCATCCTATCTAATGTTTACCCTACTATCCCCAATCAACTTATAATAAATGCTCTTAACGAACAAGGAATTAAAACCACTTCTCAGATCTCTCTCATGAAAGCCGGCTTTTCAACTGAGCAATTTTCACATATTTTAAGCTTCAGAAGACAAGTTTACATTAATGAAGATAGCGTTTCAAAACTACCTAGTTCAATCACCGTAACTGTAGAAAGCACTACGTTTAGAATATTTATCTCTGACGACACCGTAACTTGTTTTCAATGTCACCAAACAGGTCACTTTTCTAACCAGTGTAAAAATATACCTGAACAAATAATCATCACTAATGGTACCGAAACCGTCATGGAAACTCTAGACCCATCGTCAGCTTCAAATACAGGAAAAATACATCTCTCTCGTGGCCTATTCTTAGTACTCAAAATACTTATAACACTCAAGATAACGATATTTCAATACCAAGCCAAGTAAAAGATACTACCAACCAAACTTTCAAAGATCCCCCAAAAAAACTTTCACTCACCGAAAAACTTCAATCATCATCTAACAAAAACATTAAAGAAACGTCTCCAAAACAAGTAAAACGTCCAGCTCCGCCATCCCCTTCTCATTCACTATCTCCAATATCTCCTCACTTATCCAGCCCTTCAGCAACCATCGAACCCCCCAATGCACCTGACGTCAAAACCCAACAATCAAAAAACATTAAAGGAAATGTTAACAAAAAACCTAAGGTTCGGACCAGCACTAGCTCAAATGATAGCTTCTATTCAAATATTGAGGAATGGTTAGATCCAGCTCAAGATCTGTTTGATTCTAATCCTGTAGTTTCATTATCTTTTAGCCAATTCAAAGATTTTTTTGAAAATGCACAAGGATGTACCGACCTAGAAAACTTATGTCTTGAATACCAAACTAGTTCAGAAAATATAATCGAAATCATTAAAACTGTCTACCCTGTTGTATCTAACAAAAGTGTCAAAAATCGTCTAACAAGATTATTAAATGCTCTTAAAAAAATTCAAGACTTCAGTCACAGTCAAACTTCAAATGTTGACTGTAACGAAGACGAGATTATCGAGTCTAATTTCTAACTGTCATACACACTATTATATCTAATTAATACTAACCTAAACCAACCATGATTAATAACAGTCTCCAAATCATTCAATGGAATCCAAATGGGTTCTTCTTTAAATTAGAGGAAATCAATTTATTATTAAACAAATATTGTCCTATCGCATTATGTTTACAAGAAACAAATTTTACCGATAACAAAGTCGGCTCTCTAAAAAACTACACAACGTACTATAAAAATAGGTCCAAGGCTAGAAGAGCCAGTGGTGGGGTGGCCACCTACGTCAATTCAAACTATCACTCTGAAGAAATTTTTATCAATACAAATCTTGAAGTAGTAACAGTAAATGTCTTATTTAATATTAAAATAACCATCTGCAATATATATCTACCAAATTCCCAGGATTTCGAATCGTCTGACATTCAAAATCTTATTAATCAACTACCCACCCCATACATTCTCTTAGGTGACTTCAACAGTCACAGTCCTATATGGGGCTGTACTAACTTAGACGCACGCGGAACTACTATTGAACAAATACTTTATAAGAACAACGATCTCAATATTCTTAACAATGGCCAAGCGACAAGAATAAGCTCCTGTACGGGTTACCTTTCGGCTATTGACCTTTCTTTCGCATCATCCTCTATTAACCCTTATGTAGAATGGGACGTCATACCAGAATTATCAAGTAGCGACCACTTCCCGATTATCATGACACTCAAATACACAAACTCGCATAACCAACATACTAGAAAAGAAAAATGGAAATTAAAAAATGCTAATTGGAATACATACCAAACTAAAATTGATCAAAACATGGATTTAATTTCCTGGTCCAATGATAATAATATAGACGAGAATATAAAATTATTCACTAAACTCATTATAAATACAGCCTCTGACGTTTTCGAACTAACAAGCTACTCCGGCAAGAGACCTCCAGTTCCTTGGTGGACCAAAGCTATTAAACAAGCTATACGCGAAAAAAAACTGCATTTAACAGATACAAACGAACACTTAACCTCCAAGATTTTATACAATTCAAAAAAAACAAAGCACTAGCCAGATATCTCATAAAAAAGGAAAAAAAAATATCTTGGAAAATCTTTACATCCAGTATAAACAGCCAAGAGCCCCCTTCCAAAATATGGAACAAAATTAAAACATTAAAAGGAATCCCTATAACACAAATAAAACCCTTAATGGTAGGTCAAACTGTATTTACAAATCCCGACGAGATTACGGATCAAATAGGACAGTGTTTTCACTCTAATAGCAGTAACTCTAACCTAAACCCAGAATTTTTAAAACATAAAGAATTTAAAGAAAGGAACAGTTTATTTGATGCCACAGCATCAATAAATCAAGGCACTATTCTCAATGAACCTATCACGATGTCAGAACTAAATTCTAGTCTTCAGGGCAAAAAGAGTAATAGTTGTGGACCTGATAAAATACCATTCTCATTTCTCCAAAATCTGTCAGCTAAAAGTAAGCTGCGACTTCTTAAACTATATAACAACATCTGGTTATCTGGTAGTATACCAACGATATGGAAAAATGCTTATGTCATCCCTATTCCTAAAAAAGAGCATGACAAACACAAACCTTCCGGATATCGTCCTATATCTGTCTTATGCAACTTGAGTAAAACATTAGAAAAAATAATTTATAATAGGCTAAGCTGGTATGTACAAACATTTAAGTTGTTATCTCCTAATCAACATGGATTTAGAAAATTTCACTCCACCACAGACTGTCATGTTAAAATTGAAACTGAAATACTCGAAGCGTTTGCCAACAAACAAATCATGATTCTTATCAGCCTTGACCTTCAAAAAGCTTATGACACAGTTTGGCGTCATAGAGTCTTAAATATACTCAACAATTGGCATGTTCACGGACAGATGTTACAATTTATTTCAAGCTTTCTTAATGAACGTTCTTTTCAAGTTAAAATAAATGAGCATATTTCCAAAAAATTCGTACTTGAAAATGGAGTTCCACAAGGATCTCCCTTAAGCATTCTGCTTTTTCAAGCCGCAATCAATAATCTAACTGACAACATTTTACACCCTGTCAAATCCATTATGTTCGCTGATGACACTCATATTTATCTTAAAGGAAAAAACATAAAATCGATGTCACGTCTACTTCAAGATTGTCTCAATAATCTGTCTAAGTGGTGTTTAGACTCGGGGTTTATTTTCTCACCTGAGAAAACCAAATGTATTATGTTTTCAAAAAAAATTCGTATTCTAAGTCCAAAATTATATTTGGAAAATATTCCTTTGCATTTCGTCAACAATATAAAAATTCTTGGGTTAATTTTTGATAATAAACTCACTTGGAAACCCCATATAATCAAAACCAAAACTAGTACTACCAAAAGTATAAATATCATTAAAACCCTGAGTCATACAGAATGGGGTGCTGAAAGTAAAATTTTAATCAACCTATATAGATCCCTTGTTAGATCCAAATTAGACTACGGATCCATTTGTTATAATAATGCTAGCCTTAATACTTTAAAAAATATGGACATTATTCACAACAGTGGTCTAAGAGTAGCAATTGGTGCTTTCAGAAGTAGCCCTATTCCAAGCATTTTATCAATCTCTGGAGAACCACCTCTGCACATTCGAAGAATCAAATTATCTTTAAATTACATAGCACGCTTATTATCCACACCAGATAACTCAACATTTTCATTTCTAATCAAAAATCGTTTCGGAAATATATTTTCTACCAATTTAAATCTCAAAAAACCACTCGGTTTACTGATGACAAACGAAATGGCCATCACTAACATTGATCCTAATTTAATATTCAAACGAGAAATTAATTTAGTGCCTCCATGGAGAGCGCCACCATTTCTTGTAGACACCAGTTTAACAATTTATAACAAAAAAGTAACGATGAACACCTTATATAAAAACCTACTAAAGGACATTTTGAATGATTCACCTTCCAATCCTCAAATTTATACAGATGCCTCCAAAACCAACACAAGTGTTGGCATTGCAATAATATACAACGACTTATCCTTATCTTACAAACTATTAGATCATAACAGTATTTATACAGCGGAATACATAGCCCTCCTCGAAGGAGTCAAATTGGCCATTGATTTACCTGACCCTATTATTAACATTTGTACGGATTCACTCAGTTCTCTTAACAATTTAAAGTATAACGTCCATTCGAGCACCTTAGCAATTAAAATAAGCAACATCATTTCCAAAGCTAATAAGAACATACGATTTATATGGACACCAGGCCATTGTGGAATTGAAGGCAATGAAAAAGCTGACAAAGTAGCTCGTCAAACAATCAATAACCCCAAGTCTGAAGTACTCTCCCACTCCTCACTCATTGATATCCATAGTAATATTGACACCTATTGCACCAACTTATGGGAATCCGAATGGCGACGTACATCAGACAATAAACTTAGGGAAATTAAAAACACTACCAATTACTGGCCTAGACCGCAATCATTCAATCGCAAGGACGAGGTAATTATCAACAGACTACGAATTGGCCACTCAAGAATGTCTCACGGCCACCTCATGTGTAAAGAAGAAACACCTCTGTGCCCAACATGTGGTGAAACTCTTACAATCAAACACCTCCTCATCCACTGCCGAAAACATGCAGAATCCAGAAGTAGCCTTGAAATCCCAGACAGTCTCCATGAAGCCCTAGGCCTTAACGATGAAAACAGCAAACAAATCATCTTGTACCTCAAACGTATAAACATGTATAATAGTATCTAGTGTAAATAATGTTTTTTTTATATATATATTCACAAATTTAATATTGTATAAGCTAATAACCTAAGTTGTTGAAGCTAATAATAAAAAAAAAAAAAAAAAAAAAATAATATGCGAAAAAAATGTAAAAAAAATAGTTCGATAATTCTACAAAATATAATTTTATAATTCTACTATAAGATTCTTTGTATTTACATACAAGTTATGATATTTTTTAAAACATTTGTTATTTCATTAATATATACATATATAACATTTCATGCATTTTTCTTTGAAGTATTTTATATTCTACATACAATATAATATAAAATTATAAATAGCCACTCTGTTTTATATTATATTGTAATATGTATCTAATTTCCATCTCAGATTGCATTAATATGTTATAATAGGAGATGTTATGTATTTTTTATTAGTATACTTTTCAATTATAATATTTAACTTTTAATAAAATAGTTAGGAGCTCACTTCAATTCAAATAGTTATATCTATATTTTACCTTTTTGAAAATTTTCAATTACTATAGAAACGAATAAAATAAAAAAAAATTATTATCCTCGTACTTATATATTTAATTCATGTAAAAAAATTAAAAACTAAATGGATTTGTATCGAGTGAATTGAACTGTACTACTATATTTTAAACGCAGCTATGAATATATTAATTATAATAGTTATAAAACGATGTACTTTTATTTACATTTATTCAAGATAAGAAAATCGACTAACTTTTTAACACGTTAAATAAAGTAAATAAAAGATACGTATAAGTGAAATTAATATATTACAAATGAACTTTATTTTATTTGCAAATATTTTTTTATCAAAATACTGGATTTAATTCAACATTATTACCATTCAATGAAGAATATAAGTATTAGATAAAATCTCTTGTATTTATAATATGATGTTTTATTATTTATTTTAACAGTCTGAAACTGAACAATTTATAAATAAATGAAATAAAGAAGAATATATATGTGGTTTATATTTAAACGTTTTTGAACATTATAATAGTTACAATGCTCTCATTAAAATACGTAAAAACAATAATTTATTTCAAATTCTTATATTTCTGTAGTTTACACCAATATTCATATCAAATACAAAGTGAAAGCTTGTAAAATAATTTTTTTTTAATCTTCCAAGAATTACCAATATAACACATTTGTTTAACCCATTAAGTAGAGTTAAAATAAATATATTTAGTTTAAGCTAAACATAAAATGTATGATGTTAACTTAAAAAAAAATATAACTTGGCCAAATTTAAAGTTGCAATGATTTCATTAGGAATATTATTCTAAAATATGAACTCATTTTGTTAAATCTTGATGTGTTTTTCTTTATTTTAATATCCAAAACACACAATTTTAACATATTTTGTAACAAATATAGTTGAATTATTAATATAGTTGTAAATTAAGTTAAAAATATAATGTGTGTTTGCTATTTTTTAAAAAGAAGTAACTTGACCAAATTTTTTGAAATCAAAGTTTCAATGGTCTAATTAAGGATATAAGTATAAGATAAGAACTCCTATTGTTTTATAATGTATTATTCTTTATCTTATTGATAAAAAACTGTAGCAACAAATATTGAACCCATTATTAAAGTAATGTAATATAAATAGAAAATTATAAATACACTTTTTATTTTATTTAAAACTTACATTCTAATAAGTCTTGATTATTTGTTCAAATAAATTTAATTAATTATAATTCCAAATAATCTATTTTACATATTTTTATATTTATCTATGGCAACCAAGTTAAATATTTGTTATAACTTGGTAAGTAAGTTAAATATATATATATATATAAATAAGTAAATATACAAATGCACTGCATTTTATTGGCAATATTTTTAATTGTTACTTGATTACTTTAAAAGTTGCAATGATCCAAAAGTAACTATCATGTAAGGTTTAGTTAATTATTTAACTCACCCCTTAGGATACTCTCAATAGCTATACAGACGAATAAAATTAAATAAAGTGAAATAATATTTTATAAAAAAAAAAATTAATTTATATCAAGTGTATTATTTAATTTTACACAAAGCAATGAATTTATTAAATTTAATAGGTATACTCGTAATATGAAATGGTTTTATTTATTTTAATATTTTAATATTAAACATTTTCACTTATTTTTTTGTACTTGTTACGACGAGTTAAAAAGTAATATAAAATATAAATTATCTTACATCAAAAGGCACTAGTATATATGTTTTAGTTATGATTTTTAACTTACACTCTCCGGTGTACTCTTTAAATATACAAACGAGTGAAATGAAATGAGTTGCAATAATATTTTATAAATATCCAATTCTTGTAGAAAATAAAAAATGTAATTAATGTGTATCAAGTGTATTATTACGTAGTACTTGATTTTAATCCGAGGGATGAATATATTGATTATATTTGGTATATTCGTATAACAATATATATTTCTTTATTTTAATATTCCAAAACTAAACTATTTCAATGGTTTATTATTATTTTTTTTTTTTACTGGTTACAATGAGTAGAAGAAAAATATAAAATTTTATTTTCAAATCAAATTATTGTTGTTTTTTAAAAATTAGTAATTTGACAAAATTTTATAATGCATTAAGCATATTAGGAATATAATTACATTTAATAACAATATTCTTGTAATGTATACTAATAATAATTATGAACATTTCATTATATATGTTTAGCTACAATGTTTAAAAAGTTATATGCACATTTTAAGAAAATAATATGGAGTCTATAATAGATAAATCAAAATTGTTTTTATTTTGTCCAGTTAAATATATATTAATAAGCGACTTATATACCACCCAATTTATAAATTAAAATAAATCAAAAAGAACTACTAGGTAAGCTTATGTAATGTTTTTAACTTACCTTTTTTAGTGTAAGTAATATCTATCGAGACAAATAAAATAAAATATGTTAGTTATCTTTTATTAATATTTAATTATTGTAGACAAATAAAAAAATAATGAATGTGTTTCAAGTGCATTAAAATGTATTACTTTATTTTAAATAAAGCTATAAATGTATTAATTATATTGGGTAAACTCAAAATATGAAGCGTTTTTTTACAAACAAAATGTGTGTCATTATTTATATTTTTTTAAATAAGTAAGTATATAATTGAGTAGTTTTACATCGTCATATTCCCCAAACATTAAATATGCTCAGAGATTGCACTCTTTATATATTATAGGAGTCGAAGATAGTTTTTGGACAAGCCAAAAGCGGTCAAAGGATGGGTAATTTTGGCCGGTGTAACAGGATTATCTTACCTCCCGTATAATCTTACCGGGGGGGTAAGATTTTCCTAGGATAATTGTACCCCCGGTATGATTTTCCTAGGTTAATTTTACCCCCGGTAACATTTTCCTAGGATTATCTTACTCCTCTAGGGGGGTAAAATTTTCCTAGGATAACTATACCCCCGGTATGATTTTCCTAGGTAAATTTTACCCCCGGTAACATTTTCCTAGGATTATCTTACTCCCATAGAGGGGTAAAATTTTCCTAAGATAATTTACTTACTTAAGATTATTATTCCTTCGGTAAATTTTACTAGGTTAATTTTAAAACCAGTAATATTTTCTCAAGTTTATTTTGCTCCCACTAAATTAAACTTTAAGCTATTTAAACGGTAAATTTTTCTTAGAATAACTGTCATCAGTAAATTTTTTTTATAAAATTGTTTGTTCGGGGTGCTATTAATGTTTAAATTATATTGTCAAAACGTAAAACTATATAGATATCTCATTTAAATTTACCAACTATTTAATATTTTAAGTTATTTTGTGAGTACTTATGAATATATATACATATATAGTCATATATATATATATATATACAATTTTATTTTTTAATGAGTTAAAAAAAAATTTTGGTAGTAAATTCGCAAATTTACCACAATTGATTTATTGAAAATGTACCAACTAGAAAATCACACCTAAAGTTAATTAATTTTTTTTTAAATACAAATTATTTAGGTTTAATTATGGTTATCAGAATAACTACAACATATTTAGACTTCTATTAACATATTTATTTGTTTATTTTATAATTTTTATATATAAAAGTTTCCATATGAAATTAACATAATTAAACATTCAATGTTATTAATAGACTTAGGATTTTGTAAATCTATACAAATGTAAAACGATCATTTATAATAAAGAAATATAAGTACAAAAGTTCTAAAAAAGTACCAAAAATACTGAAAAAGTATTTAAAATTATTTTAAAAGCTAATAAAAAATAGGCATATTAATTATGCTTTATTTATTTGTATGTTATTTAAAATTTTTTAAAAATTTTTAAAATATTTAAAAATTATATAAGTATTCACAACTGCTTGTGAATGTTATATCGACCTTAAAAATAAACAAATCCAATAAATCAAACAATAATGGGCATTTGATAATAGGGATGACGACGGAAATGATAAATTCTGGTTTAAACACAAAAGCCCAACAACACATGTTAGGCCAACAATACTCGTAACAAAAAAGAACAATGATAACGTACAAACGGGCGACTATATTGTTTGAGCATAAGACTTTTCAATTGACGGGAGTGACTGATACTAAAATTACCTTTTAATACCACAAATTATAAAAGACAATGGTCATGCCTATTCAGACACTTGGAACTCTTCCGTTTTTATATTTGGTAAACAAATAATTTTATTTATTTACAATTACGTCTCCTATGTAAAGCATACAATTAAAATATTGTATTGTTTTAATATGTGCTATGTACAAATAAACTATATATACATTTATATAGATTATAAGTAGATAAAATAACTAATAAGTATACCTAATACTTATCATAAAATATATTTAGTACATAAATACATATATAACATTATAATTTCAGATCTCCGGTAATTATTACTCCCCGGTAATAATGTATGACAAGGTAAAAATCGCCTGTTACACTAAGTGATTATTACCTTCCCTTCCCTCCGGTAATAATGTACGGAAGGTATAAATTTCCAGTGACACCAGGTGTGAAAATATTCTAAAACTTTATTTTTACTACAGGGGCTATGATAATCCTAAAAAAATATTACCGTTTAGGTAATATATTATGTATAATACACTAGGATAATCTCACCTCCCGTAAATTTATTAAACAAGGGGGGTAAGATTATCCTAGGACTATTTTACCGGGGGAGGTAAAATTATCCTAGGATAATCTTACCCCCCCGGTAAAATAATCCTAAGATAATTGTACATCCGATAAATTTATTAAACAATGGGGTGATGTTATATTAATATAATGTTAAACATAATTTATAATAAACAATTTTGGATTTAAAGTGAAACACAAATTTTCCCTGTGAACAAATTTTTTATTAAAATTCATAGCATATTTTAAATTTGAAAATTTCATAAGAGTTTTAACAACATTTTTTTATATGTCAAAGAATGTTTTGACATTTTTAATAAATGAAAAGAAAATTTATTATGTATTACTATATTAAATGTTTTAAGTTAAATAGTTTGGTAGAAACTAAAATAGCTCATTTAGGTATGCTTAATAAGAAGATTTTTTTATTTTTTTTAAAATATATCAATTTTAAATATTATTTAATTCACTGATTTTAGTTTAAATAGAATACAGACAATGTTGGAATCATGGTTATTTTTACAATTTGGCATTTCTAAGTTATATAAAATACAGAAATCCCTTTGTTCATTATACATATAGAGAATAGTATATTATATAGATATCAATAGTCACATCACGAATTTCTGTATAAGTTTATAACCTGATTTGTATTTTACTGAATTTAAAGAAAATATTCAAATGTCACTAACTTGTTCTACCTAGCATAATTATATTATATATATAATTTGTATTTAAAATACATAACTAAATAAATTTTAATTCGCAGATATTTTAAGTAATGATAGGAAATTAATATCATTATAATAAAATATTGTTTGCTTTTTAAGTTAAATTAATTACTTAATGTTTTTATTTGTATGTAATATAACAAAACGCTTCAAGAAAAATGAAAATATATAAAAATAAAATGTAACTTATATAGTTAAACATTAATTTGAACAAAAGTAATGCGTTAAGTAACTTAATTTTAACTTTAAACTCATTAATGCCCAGCTTTGACAATAATCACACCTAAATAGTTTATATTTTAAAAAGTTTTTAAATTAACTATTGATAAATTAGGTACATTTTTAATAAATTAACTGTAGTGAATTTGAGAATTCACTCCAATATATATATTTTTAAATTCATTAAAAAATCAATTGTATATGTACACAGATACACACAAAACAACTAAAAATATTATATAATAGGTAAATTTAAATGATATAAGCAAATATATTTGCATTTTGCCAAAATATAATTATTTTGTTTTATTATAACATCTCAACCAAAAAATAATCATGAAAAGTCTTATTGGAGTTAAATTATTTTATGAAAAGTTTGTCCGACTAAGGGGAAAAAATAATCATAAGAAAATATTATTGGAGGTAAAATTTACCTAGGAAAATCTTACCGGGGGTATAATTATACTAGGAAAATTTTACCCCCCTAGGGGAGTAAGATAATCCTAGGAAAATCATACCGGGGGTACAATTATCCTAGGAAAATCTTACCCCCCCCCCCGGTAAGATTATCCGGGGGTATGATTTTACTGGAACACCGGCTTGCACTTAAGACCTAACTCCATCAATGCAAAAAATCTCGTTGGGTATCCCTGAGGATAGAACTGTAGAACTCGTGCGCCGAAACGTGTGTTTCTACACACTCAACACCAGCCGAATCTTTTTATTTAAATAAGTAACTTCACTAAAATTAAAATTACAACGGTACAATTAGAAATATAATTACTTCTAACTATAATATTCTTGTATTGCACACTAATAATAATTATGAACAGCTCATTATATATTTGTAATCTCAATGTTTAAAAAATTATCTGCGTTCGTGCACATTTTAAGAAAAGAATCCATATTCATATGAGTCTATAATAGACAAATAAAATTAGTTTTTACTTTTTCCAGATAAATATAGTGCGACTTATAAATTAAATAGACTTATAAATTAAATATACCCAACTTATAAATTAAATCAAAAAACACTAATATTTATGCTTTATTTATGTTTTTTATCTTACTTCTTGCGTTGTCAATAATATCTATAGAGACAAATTAAATAAAATATATTACAAAAATCTGTTATTAATATTTTATTATTGTGGAAAAAAAATTAATGAATGTGTAGCATGTGTATTAGATGTATTACTTGATTTTAAATAAAGTGATAAATGTATAAATTATATTGGGTAAACTCGAAATATGAAGAGTCTTTTTATATTTTAATATTCAAAGGCTTAAACATTTAACTTGTTCTTTTTTTTTTGACTGGTTACGTCGTGTTAAAAAAAAAATATTTTATATAAATTAAAAACAGAATATGTGTCGTTATTATATTTTTTTGAATAAGTAAATATATAAAAATCAACAGTTTTACATCCTTCCTATTCCCCAAATATTAATATGCTCAGAGATTGCACTCTTCACAAATTATAGGAATCTAAAATGGTTTTTTCGCCAAGCCAAAGTTGATCAGAGGATGGGGTAAATTTGACCGGCTTGCATCAAAAAACTGACATGCTACCAACGCGAAAATTATTGTTGGCTAACTGAGTATCGAACCGCAGATCTCGAGCGCCGAAAAGTGTGTTTCTATCCACTCAACAACAGCAGATCCTTGTTTTATTTTTAAGTAAGTAACTTCAATTACTTAAAATGTGCGACATACATTAGACACATCTTAATATTAACTTATATCAAAAGATAATAATATATAAGCTATAGTTATGTTTTTTAACTTACACTCGTCGGTGTTCTCCTTAACTTTACAAACGAATGAAATAAAATGAGTTACAATAATTTTTTATAAATATCCTATTCTCATAGAAAAATAAAAATGTTATTAATGTATATCAAGTGTATTATGACGTACTACTTGATTTTAATCGGAGCGATGAATATATTGATTATATGGGGTGTATTCGTTTTATGAAATTTTTTTTTCTTTATTTTAATTTGTCTACACCAAACTATTTCAATTGTTTTTTTTTTTACTGGTTACTTTGAGGAAAAGAAAAATATACAGAATAAGTTATAATTCTAATGTTTGTTGTATGTTTTTAAAAAAAAATAGTAACTTGACCAAATTTAAAAATACAATGTCCCAATTAGGAATATAATTACTTCTAATTTCAATATAAGTAGGATGTTTTGGTAGGTTCTGCATCAAGGGCGATCTTCCCGATCCTCCCGGATCCTCTGCCCTAGATTCTTATCAGCCCTAGATTCTTATCACACCAGTTATCTCTTATCATACCCGTTATCACACCTGTTATCTCTTATCACAACCATTATCACATATTCACGTACCTAATTCTTTTCTTATATAAAATTAACAAAACCAAAAAAGGAAAAGGATATTTGTGTGAAACAGAGTGTTTCAAGAAAGTAATAAAATTAAGAAAAACATAAACATATTTTATATCATAACAATATTAATAATCTTATTAAAATGACAAACAAAACAACGGGATAACAATACACAACGTCGTTCGGATATTAAACGTAATTATAATCGAACAGAATACAAAATTGCTTAACCTATTTAATATCAGTGGTGGCACTAGAGGGGGCAAGGAAGGGCAAGCGCCCTACTCAAATTTGGCTTTGCCCCAACTTTGCCCTACCCGTTGAAGAACAAACGAAAATTTAAATTTCAAGTATTTATGTATTTGCTATGTTTCATATGTTTCGCTGTGTAACTCGTCGTATTTATTTTATGTATTTAGATAATACACCACAGAATACACCACAATTTAATTTGATTTCGAAATTGATTAAATTTTATGAGAAAACGCTAATATTAACAGTATTTTCCATGTATTTCAATAATTTATATTACACCCGTTTAAACGGGATTTCACTAAATTCCATGATCAATTTGCCATAATCTTGCCCCCCCCCCTAGAAAAAATGTCTGGTGCCGCCACTGTTTAGTATATAAAACAGGTCGATAATAATATCATAAAAAAATACAAAATAAAATTACAAAAACTATAACCTGACGGCGACGGGATCCAAAGTTCGGCCAGATATTTGAAAATAACTGTGGTCACGTGAAACGCAAAACGCACAAGAGAAAATGTAAAATCGGTCGAACTAAAAGAATGCGAAGCACTATTCGAACACGATGGCGACGACTCGACGACTCGGGAGCCGATAGATAAAAACTCGAGCCGGGCGATCTTGATTAGCTTGTATGGATTCCCCCCAATGATACATACATCCATGGTCGGCAGATAACATAATTCATAATAACACAAAAACCACGTATTACAACAAAAAAAAACGGTTGAGTTTTAACCGTAGCAACACGAACAACTCCATCTGATCCCGGATGTGCTTGTTCAACACGACCCAAGCGCCAGGTTAATGGTGGTGTGGGTTCCTTAATTAACACTAAATTGCCAATGTTCACCGCATTTGCTTGGTTTGTCCATTTAGATCGAATTTGGAGACTTACCAAATACTCATTCTGCCAGCGTGTCCAGAAGCAATGATGGATATCGGAAATAAGTCACCATCGTTGCAACTTGGACATAAGGACATGTGTTAATGCAGGATCTCGTAGCAATGTCGAAGGTTCCAACGTTAAAAAATAACTGGGCGTTAAGGGTTCCAAGTCATTTGAGTCATTACTTAGAGCACACAAAGGACGTGAATTAAGTGTGGCTTCAATTCACGTTAGAATTGTATATAATTCTTCATATGTTAATTTATGTGTTCCAATGCTTCGAATTAATAAAGTTTTTGTTGATTTAACTCCCACCTCCCATAAACCACCGAAATGTGGAGCAGAAGTGGGATTAAACGACCAACGAATGTTCTGTGACGATAACTGTTTAGACAGCTTGTTCTGATAATTATTAGAAGAAATCACCGTGTTTAATAGTTGTGACGCTCCAACAAAGTTAGTACCACAATCACTATGTATTTCTTGAATTGGACCCCGACGTGCTGCAAACCGTGAAAACGCCATTAAAAAAGACTCCGTTGTCAGGTCTGAGCTGAGTTCAAGGTGTAATGCTTTGGTGGTTATTAATCGTTTATTCCGCTTCCGAACAGTATAGCAATGAAAAAGGTGGTGATAAATCCAATTAACACGGACGAAAAATGTTTTAAGTGGGTGATTCTTACAAAACATGTAACGGGTTTAAATATAAACCGCGTAGGAGAAAATTATTTTTCTCACGAAGACAAATATAATTTTAATGGATTGAAATTCCCAACACCATTAGATGAAATATATATTTTTGAAAAAAATAATCCTCAAGTCTCAATTAATGTATATGGTTTGAAAAAAAAATTTCATCCTTCAAAAAAAAATTGTGATTATGTAGTTTTTCCTTTGAAAGTTGTAAGTGAAGAAAAATCGGAACATTTTGACTTACTATATATCACAGATAATGAAAAATCGTACTTTACATATATTTCGAATTTTTCTCGTCTGGTTCGTAAGCAAAAAACTCAGCATGAGGAACACATTTGTTTGTAAAAGATGTTTATACAAGTTTTGATAATCGACCGAAAAAATTTAAATTGTACGGACAAACTGCTCTCGACGAACACAGACGTATTTGTGGGTCTCACAAACCTATATTTCCTGTAATGCCAAAAGAGGAGAAAACACTCGATTTCATAGGATGGGGTAAAACAAAACGTCATCCAATAGTGATATATGCCGATTTCGAAGCATTACTAAATGATTGTTTAGAGAAGAAAGGTGCAAACACTCAAGTTTTGCAAATCCATAATTCTATGAGTTATGGATATGTAGTAAAGCCATCGGATAATGTACCGATTGAATTTTTGGAAAAATTAAATTTACCTTTAAAACCTGTTATTTTCCGCGGGTCAGAGACAAAAAAAGAAGTGGCCAAATGTTTTGTGGAGTCGATAGTTGATGTGTTGTGGAGAGTGGAAAATTTATTAAAAATCAGTAACCCTATTAATATGTCAGATGAAGAAAAAGAAGAGCACACGGTAAAGACAGGGTGTAATTTATGTAAAATTCAGTTTTCGATGAAAAATCATAAAGTCGCCGATCACAACCATTTAACTGGGCGATTTCGTCAAACTTTATGCAACAATTGTAATATAAAATTGAAGAAACCAAATTTCATACCATGTTTATTGCATAATTTATCAAATTATGATGCTCACTTTATCGTGCGTGAGCTCGGATATGACGAAAATACAATTTCTATTATTTCAAACAGTGAAGAGAAATTTATTTCATTTTCGAAATATGTAACACCGGCCTTCACTATTCGTGTTCGATACACTGACGGGTGGGTAGATTGCGTTCTCGTATTCGTCGAATATTAATCGTCCGATTAGAATTTACTATTTGAGACGCATCTCCCCCACCCGCACCACCGTGCTTATCGAAAAGTTTACACACGTCGTTCACCACATTACCCGAGCGAGTAACGACAAAGCCGCCGCCGTGAATACACGCGTTCCTCGTTTTTCGTTGTCTTTTCGTTTTTTTTCGTCGTCTCAAGTGCTGGATCACGCCCCGCCAGACAATAATGCTCAACTCCGCCGCTGTGAAGACACATTCTCAGCCTTCGCCTTCACTGCTGTCACGTATTGTGTGTCACCACCGCATCTCGTGTATATATAAATATCATTATTCATATTTCAGTTTGTCTCCCCCCCTTCCCATTAGTTTTAAGAACTCGTTGTTTCATACTATATACAAAATACAGTCAACTCATTCATTTCATGTTAATATCCTTGTTCTTAATCACACACGGATCTAGACCGGCCTGTCAGCGCTCTTGCGCTGTGCACGGGTCCCCCTCCCGCTAACCCGATCTGAAGGGAAGGTCCGGTGCGCACAATTCGGTTTATTGATACATTTCGATTTATGACAAGCAGTTTGTCAACATTAGCCTCAAACCGTATCACCACTGATTTTTGTAAGTTCCGCGAAACAGCCAAAGTTTTCAAGGTTGAAGATATGTTGCTCGTTACACGAAGGACGTATATCCGTATGATTATACGGATTGTTGGGCTAAGCTGGAGGAAAGTTGTTTACCATTGAAAATATCATTTAATAGTACACTGACAGGGATGGAGATTTCAGAAGAAGACTACAGGCATGCGAAAAAAGCTTGGGAGCACTTTGGCTGTAATACTTTAGGAGAATATTCGGATTTGTATCTTAAAGTAGATGTTCTTCTACTAGCCGATGTATTTGAAAATGTCCGCGATTTATGCTTGAAGACTTATAATCTGGATCCGGCATATTATTATACGGCACCCGGATTTAGTTTCGATTGCATGCTGAAATATACGTCGATCAAGCTTGAACTTTTAACTGACTATGATATGGTGCTTATGTTAGAAAAAGGAATAATACATAATTTATTTTATTATAAAATACGTGTTTAATTAATTATATATTATAGGAATACGTGGTGGGCTAACGCAAGCAAGTATGCGGTATGCAAAAGCGAATAACAAAAATATGCCTGATTATGACAAAATCAAACCGAATTCATATTTAATATATCAAGATTGTAAGTATATATATGTTTTTCTATTTATGAAAAATAAAATTTTTAATATTTTCAGGTAATAACTTGTATGGGTGGGCGATGTCTCAACCCATGCCTTACGGTGGTTTCAAGTGGGTTGAACCTTCACTCGACGGTTTGAACGACGAGTGAAAAATCTTCTATCGGCCGTGTGTATGAAGTAGATACATCGTATCCGCAACATCTACACGATAACCACAATGATTTGCCGTTTCTCCCGTGCAACGGTATAACACCCGGTTCAAAAGTAAAAAAACTCATGGCTACATTCGAACATAAAAACCGCTATATTATACACTACCAGAGTTTGAAACAGACGGATTTGCTAATGGATTAATAGTTGAAAAAGTAAATATTATTTTAAATATTATTATAACATTATTATTTATATTATTTAATGTAGGTACATAGAGTATTGGAATTTAAGCAGTCACCGTGGCTTTCCAAATTTATATCTTTCAATACAGATATGAGAAAAACGCAAAGAATGATTTCGAAAAAGATTTTTTCAAACTTATAACAATGCTGTATTTGGTATGTTATTATTATTATTATATTATTATTATATTATTATTATTAATTATTATTATTATTATTATTATTATTATTAATATTATTATTATTATTATATTATTATTATTTATTTATTATTATATTATTATTATTATTATTTTTTTTTTTTTTTTTTTTTTTTTTTTTTTTTTTTATTATTAGGTCGTCCAGAATGCATTTACGCACGGTGGAGGGTATACGAGCCCTCTCCTGTGTGGGACTCCCAATCCGCTAAATATAGCAAATTGTACTACCCACTAAACTGGCAAGACCTAGCTCCGTGGACACCCGGCTTGGAATCTGCTTTCGCATACTAATTTTTAACTTCGAGCCGGGGCCACTGCGATTTGGCCCTCGTTACAGGCTTCCGTCTTGTTCTTCTTCTCCATCGTATTTCCTCTCGTCACTCATTTATTAAGGCATTGCCTGTTTCTCTTTAGTCTTCTAGACAGCCGTGCTCCTTTTTGAACTGGAGAACAGTGTGCACGTATTTTACCACAACGTTCCATTTCCCCCGGTTTTCTAGCATCTTCTCGACGATGTTATCGGGATCAAAAGTTCCTATTTTGTTTTCTACTTTCTGTCTTTCGTCCGCCCATCGAATGCAGGTGAAGAACGAGTGCTCAGCGTCGTCTTTCTCGGAGCTGCAGTATTTACAATGTGGCGTCCTCACTTTCCCCATTCTGTATAGGTAATCGCGGAAATATCCGTGGTTTGACAAGAATTGTGTAAGATAAAAATCCACCTCCCCATGTTGTCGCTCCGTCCATTCCTTTACTTTCGGTATAAGTCGCGCGGTCCATCTGCCTTTGGTGTGCTCTTGCCACCTTTTTTGCCACATCTTCCATGTTGCTATTCGGGCTTCTTTTCTGGCCTCTTTAGCTCCCAGATTTCGTTTGTTAATGTGCTGTGTCCATCTTTCTTTGGCCTGAATGTCGATTGGTATAACTCCCGCTATTACCATGATCGCTGGTTCTGAGACTGTGCGGTAAGCGCAAGCAACCCTCAGAGCTCCTGTTCTTTGTACTTGGGCTATCCTTATTCCTCTTCTTTTCACCTCCGCAGCGTCTCCCCAGATCTCTGCCCCATAAAGAATGATGGAGTTAACGGTCGACATGAGGAGCTTTCGTTTCGCAGGTTTTGGTCCTCTTAGATTGTTCATGATGCGACTGAGGGCCGCGACTCTCTTGGATGCTTTATTTGCCGCGCCTGTAATGTGATCCCAGTACGTGAGCTTCCTATCTAGTGTCACACCCAGGTATCTTACCGATTCCTTTGTCCAAATATCTTGGTTCTGCACTTTCAATGGAATGATTGTGTTAATCCTCTTTCTTGTGAGTAGTATCATCTCGGTCTTGTTAGTTGCAAGCTGAAGCCCATGGTTTTGCATCCACGAGATCACTCTTCGCATCACTTGGTTAAGCCGTATCTGGATAAGTTCCGTCGTGCGTTCGACTATCACTACTGCAACATCGTCGGCGTATCCAACCAGAGACGTTCCTTCTGGCATCTGTTCTCGGAGTAGCCCGTCATAAGCCACATTCCAGAGATCCGGACCCAGTATAGATCCCTGAAATGCTCCGGCCGTGACCTTCTTCTGTTTCTCGCCTTCCGCCGTTTCGTAAGTGAGGTATCGGTTCCTCAGGTAATCTTTTAGTACCAGCATGAGATAGTCAGGTACACCAAACGTGATTCCTAGAGCATGCAGCATATCCTTCCATCTGGCCGAGTTGAAAGCGTTCTTCACGTCAAGGGTTACGAGCAGAACCATGGGTCTGGCACCGTGGCATTTCTTTCTGGAGTCAAGTACCACTTGTACCACCTCCTCTACAGCCCCTATCGTTGACCTTCCTTTCCTGAATCCATACTGTCTTTCAGAAAGGTCTCCGGCGTTTTGTATAGCTGTCGTGAGGCGCGCTTTTAATAGTTTTTCATATAATTTTCCAGCAGTATCCAGCATGCAAAGAGGTCTATAGGACGAAGGAGAGTTAAGCTCGCTTTTTGTCTTCTCAATTAGGACCAATCGCGCGCTTTTCCAAGGGATTGGGAATACCCCCATGCTCAAACATGCGTTATACATATTCATGAGCAGCTGTGGTTGATTTGTTGCTACTGTCTTGATAACTTCCGCGGGTATGCCGTCTGGTCCCGGTGCTTTTCCGATTTTGAGCGATTTTGCCGCTATATCCAATTCTTGGTCAGTGAATAGAGGAATCGCCTCTATTAATCCCGTGCTCGCTTGATCCTCGAGTTCTTCATGTGTCGGGAACAGCGTGTTTACGATGGACCTCATTTCATCCGCATCTCTGTTTGTGGGTGGTGTCATTCTTCCTAATTTCCCCATCACAATCTGGTACGCCTTGCCCAAGGGTCATTATCGACCTCTTTACACAAGGTTTCCCAACATTCTCTTTTACTTCCTTTAATAGCATCTCTCATCATCTTCCTTGCAAAGTGGTATTCTGCATACCTTTGTATTGCTTCCGGTTTGTCTCTTGCTCTTTGATAAAGGCGTCTTTGTTTGAGGCATTGTCTTCTAAGTTCCGCGATTTCCTCGGTCCACCAGTAGGTTGACCGTTTACTGTTCCATCTTTTCTTCTTCGGCATTGAGGCTTCGCAAGCGTTCTTCAACAGCTGCATGGTGTCTTTGGTGAGGTCTAACGCCTCCTCTTTTGTTTTTGGTTCTGTCCTTTTGTTTCGGATATTAACAAGTCTGTTGTTGATGTCATCTATTAGCCGTACACGATCTAGTTTCTTGGCGTTCCATCCGGTTCTTCTTGGTGCGTTTTCTCTCCTCGGTGAACCGTTGAGAATATCAAAGATGACGTATTCGTGGTCGCTGCCATTTTCGTCTTCAATCACCTGCCAGTCCCTTGCTCGTGGTACAAGATTTTCAGTTACCAGAGTAATATCAGGTTTTGACTCTCCGAATCCTGGCCTTCGGTATGTTGTTTTCTCTCCTGTGTTGATGACGACTAGTCTCAATCTTGCTGCCATGTCCAAAACGGCGCGGCCTTTCGTGTTTGTTCCTGGCATACCCCACTCCACCGCTCTTGCGTTAAAATCACCTGCTAGTATGAGGCTGCCTGTCATCTTATGCCTGATGTTGTCCTCGAGGTCGTCCATTCTACTTTGATATTCAGCGATGGGGGCGTTCGGAGAGAAGTAACAACTCACGTAAGTTATGCTTCCGCTCCTCATCCAGACGAATCCTTTTCCTGATCCATTTGCGTCTATTCGTATCTTATCATGCCTAAGGATCCAAATAGCTGCCCGGCTTTCATCATCCACCAGCCAAGTTGGTGGCTTTCGATTCCTATACTGTTCGCATATTAACGCTATGTCTGCCTTTCTTTCGTTCACAATTTGTGGCAAGATGGCATCCGCGTCAATGGCCCCGTTCATGTTGCCTTGTAGGACTCTGATGCTCATTTTTGGCTCTTTTTTCTTCTATCTAGAACCTGTCGAAAGGCCTTACATGCCCCGGATCCTGGCACGTGCTCCGTGTCTTTAAGGCCAAGTTTTAGCTCGC